>JAXGGA010008200.1:0-58273 GCA_038373865.1 Uloborus plumipes
CTTATTTAAAAAAAGTTTAGTATATCATTTTACGAAACGTTTTAGGAGCTTATATCGCATTAGAAAATGACGTGTCTTTTTTCTGTATCAGTCTTAGGAATTATAAAATATTTTTTCTTGTACAACACCTGAGACTTTTTGCACTAAGACACTTCAATGATGCATACTTTCTCTTCGTGTATTAATAAGAATATACTACAGTAAAATTAATTTTTTCGTGTAATGTGTAAACTAATTTGATTCATTTCTAAGAGAAGAAAAAAATATTTTTTAACCGCTAAAATCTAAAAAAAAGAAAAAAAAAAAAATCTGCGGGAAAAAAAAAGAATAGAGAAATATTTCGAAGAGATAACAAACTGGAAATTTACATTACTTTGCTTAAAAAAAGATGGCATGTGCCTTTTTGGATCAACAAGCATAGAAATGCACTAGTAAAATTTGTACATTTCCTACATGAAAAGGTTTCAATTATCGATGGCATCGTTTTTCAATATGTGAGTGTTCAAAACACAATTTTCAATCATGATTTTTACCGCTCCCTTAGCCCTCTTTATAAAAAAATCGTGTAAATAAATCCATAAATGAATATATTGGCCTGAACGAAAATCTTCTACTTTATAACCTCTACTGGAAACACGCTACAAAACTATGGAAATTTTGTTTTATGTTTTTTTTTTTCTTTTTGCTCTGTACACTTTAGCTAAATAACTAACTATAAGTATTTGTTGTAGGGCAGCTATAATGTTACTGTTGTATTGTGCGATAATTTATTGTAAGAAAATTACTGTGCGTTTGCATTGTACAGTAATTCAGGAGAGCACCACTATACTAATATTATGTTAATAACAGATTAACTCCCACTAGCCAAGCGTCGAAATTTCCCTTATGATGAGAAAAATGTGATTTATAGAAGTTTTGCAATGAGCGATAGCATTCAAATTGTAACTTAAAATTTATCTTAAAAACCAATTAAACATTAGGTAATATTTAAATAAGGAAAAGAAGTAATGCTTGTTTTATGCCTTAATATGCAAAAATTATATATAACAGAAAAAGGCGCAATAGTGAGAGAGACGTATAAGCGAACAAGCCTATTTAAAGAACTAAAACGCAACATAGGTTCTAATGAGAGAATGAATGAGAATGTTTCTATAGACAAGGGACATATCGCACATCCAGAATGAAAGGAGCACGTCTTAAAATAGCTGTTTTGAGAAAAATCGATTTGAAAATTTAAACTTTTTTAAATTCTTGCCCTGGCTCTTATAAATTATTACAACTAGCCAAACTTTCATTGCTTGGTTGATTAAAGGTTCTGCTATGGTGTGCGTTTCCCGGCCAATTTTAAATAAGTCAGTAATTAATGAGAAGTGCCCCTCTCATTCTCCATTTTCGTGGAGAATGAAAGGGGCACATCTCAAAATAGCTAATTTTAGGGGCATCGGCATATACACTTTTTAATTTTTTTTGAAGTTCTTGTCGTGATATCCTACATATCGCTGTTTCATTTCAGAACGATATTAAATCAAATTTTAATTCCTAATGATTTCACGCTAGGTTATATAACAATACTAGCTGCCCGGCGAACTCTGTTCCGCCTAAAGGCAATAAATAAGAAAATTATTGAATTTATTAAGTTTTTTATTATTAGAAAATACAAAAAAAATTAAGTACCTACATTAATCATTCATTATTGTTTTTGTATTTTAGTACATAGGTTGCTCTTCACTAAAGTACCTTGTGATGCACAACATTTTTTGTTTTATTATCAGGCGCAAAAAGAAACAACGCAGATGGTCTTCCGACCCGTAAACATACCACATATAATTGACCATGGGAAAAACAGTGATGTTCTAGATTCAAACCACAAACTTTTAAGGATTGTCCTTGTGATTTGTTAAAGGTCATGACAAATGCAAGACGGATCGGAAATTGAAGTCTTTTAAATTCAAACGGCATATCGGTTGGGATCATCGGGATCCTAGGAATGAGCAATCGTTTCTGACAGCTTATCACATATAAATTTCAAGGGAAGTAACGCGTTTGTTTATAATTTATTTCACGAAAAAGTCAAATAACACTCAACGCACCGCTAACTTACAACCTGTTTACTGCGTTCCGGAACCTGCCAAAACATGTGCTTTATGTCGCTCAGCCATGGAGGTGTCAAAAAAGGCTTAGTAAAAAGGCTTAGTCAATAAGACAGTTTTTCTATTTATGTAACTGGCACATATAAATCATAACCTATGTCCGTCTCCTGGCTCTAAGCTACCTACCCAACAATTTTTAGCCATATTGGTAATGCCGTTCTTGAGTTATAAATAGTGTAACTAACACGACTTTCTTTTATATATTTTGAAAATAGAATAGTAGTGAGAAGAACAACCTCTTTAACTGCAGTGCAGGAGCCATCCCATCAAGCTCTTTCTACCTCTCAGCCTCAGAGGCGTAAAAACTCTTAAGTGACAATCATTTCTGACAGCTTATCACATATAAATTTCAAGGGAAGTAACGCGTTTGTTTATAATTAACTTTACAAAAAAGTCAAATAACACTCAACGCACCGCTAACTTACAACCTGTTTACTGCGCACCGAAAGCTGCCAGATCGTGTGCTTTATGTCGCTCAGCCATGGAGGTGTCAAAAAAGGCTTAGTTAAAACGCTTAGTCAATAAGACAGTTTTACTGACACACATAAATTATAGCCTATGTCCGTCTCCTGGCTCTAAGCTACCTACCCCTCAATTTTTAGCTATATCGGTACAGCCGTTCTTGAGTTATAAGTAGTGTAACTAACACGACTTTCTTTTATATGTATAGATTCTCTTTGTTCTAAAAAAAAAGGAGCCCTTCATAAATTACTTGTGCACAAACAAGTTATACTTAATAGCAAACAATTAAAACGAGTTTCATTTTAGAACAAATCAAAATTACGGTTTTCTTAATTGGTTTTAAAAAAAGTACTAACCATAATTTGCACCAATGACGCTCGGCGAACTCTGATTTTTATAGATGTGCCCCTTTCAAACTCAATTCTCCTTTCACAATCGACAGAATGATAAGGGCATAAGTTGCTTTTTAGCTGCGACTGCTAACTCTAAAAAAATGGGTCAGTTTCTCGTGTAAGGTGTGCTAAGGTATGCTTTTTAAAGATGTATTTCCAAAAAATGCATTTTTTGGAAAAAAATTCCTTTCATTCTGGATGTGCTATATTACTACGGTTTGACCATTATTGTAACGTAAAAAACAATAATAAAGAGAAAACAAAACTTGAAACGTACTTAATTACAATGTGGTCCCTTTAAAACGATCCATAATAGGCCCTCTCCGAGCTCTAAATCATGCTCATGAAAGATGAAAGAAGATTACTGAAGAGATTACTCAAGAAGAGAACTTAATTTGGTTTTGTTTTGAACTTTTTTTTAATTTTCATGATTTTTTAAAGCCTGTTTCTCAATTTTTTTTTGCACTTTTATGTAGAAGGGTTGGGGGATGTCCTCGAATTTTAACAATTAAAAAAGAGATGTAGTCAGAAAACTGATGTTGATTTACCGAAAAGAAGCCACATTAGCTCTGAACAAGCATTTTCTATTTTCATAATCCGCATTCATACATTTATTTTATGATACTGATTTCTTAAACTATAATAAACCTAGGACACATTTAAAGAAAACAACCAAATTCTTACATAGATAAACAATCCACAAAAGTTATGCGAACATGAAATCA
This sequence comes from Uloborus plumipes, assembly GCA_038373865.1. Classification (NCBI taxonomy): domain Eukaryota; kingdom Metazoa; phylum Arthropoda; class Arachnida; order Araneae; family Uloboridae; genus Uloborus; species Uloborus plumipes. The sequence goes on from JAXGGA010008200.1 coordinate 3,730, forward strand.
TTTACATTTTAAAATATGCTTTAAAAAAACTGAGCAATTGACCAAACTAAAAAGTTTTTTTTAAGTTATAAACTGCATAAAGGTAAAGAAAATTTCATTTCTTAAGATTCAAACAATCTTAGAATTTCATCGAATAAATGCTCTATAGAATTTGTAATTTATCATTCGAATCACGATTTATTGTGATAAATTAGATTCTTTTACAAAGCCTCGAAATTGATCGTTATTAAGTCATTCTGTTTTATAAAATGATAAATTAGGATAACTGATCTTTTTCTAAAGCAGAACCGATTTTAAGAGTCTGGAAGGTATTTAGGTCAGATGGAAATGAAGAAAAACTGCTTGTAGACTTTTACAATAATAAATTGATTCGATTGACATGAATATTTCTCAACTGTACTTTTTCTTTTTAAATACATACCTTAAAATTCAGTTTTTCAAAAAATCCTTTTTAAAAATACATTTGTGTTTTAAACTGACTGCAAAAAGGCGGAAATCAGTTATGTCTCGTATCATGCGTTTGCTCCCGTCCGCCTGCCCGCCTTTCTATACATCTCTCTCTTTTTCTCAACCTTCCATAACTTCTTTCTTGTTCAACCAAACACAGATAATTATAAACTTTGTAATGAAAAAAGTTTGACGTAAGTATGACCTCGTATCTTCAGTTAATAGTAATATTTTTTAAGAAATTTTGATTTGTGTAAAGTTTATAATATTTTGATAAACTGGAAGGGCAAGCAATAATTTTTAATACCTAATACATAGTTACAATATGAAACCCGTTCTTTAAAATCACATCGCCAAGAGGAACATTAATAATAATAATAACAGTAGATTTTTCGAGTTAACTCTAAAATAGTCATAGTTCATTCAGAAATTATTACCGCTAGTTATATTCACTTTGAAAAAATGCAGTCTGAATAATATACACTCTGTGTGAATTATTTCTTGATGTTTATTTCTAACTCCAGCATTAACTCTATTAACAGTTAAGAAATGGATAAATACCGTTGTGCAGAAAAAAAAGTAAAACAAAAAAAATATTACCACTTTAAATTGGAAAGATTTTCAAAGAAAGCAGAGACGTGTTTCAGGGTTACAAGGAACCCCTTTTACAAAAGAACTATTTTTTTGGCAAATGTAGAAGATGTGAGCTCATGGAAAAACACATACAATAAAAGCCTCAGAACGTCCAAGATATTGGAGTATCAAAGCAGTATATATTTTTACTGACATCCAAGTACATGATTATATAAAGGACTAGTTGATATGCCCGGCGCTGTGCGTTTTTAAAATACAACATGCGAAATCCAAGAAGGCATTTTTTTTGTCAGTTAAGTCGTTGTGACGGCCAACGTGGAATCACATTTAAATGTGCTATTTATGTGTGACGATTTTCTAAAAAAATGCGTTTCTACTTTTGAAAAAATAAAAACAGCATTATATATTCAAGGGTGAATACAGTGCGTCGCAAAAGTTTAAGCACAACCGAAATCTTTTGATAAGACGAAAAGTATACATCAAAAAGCTTTGAAATTTTTACTGTAATTAAACAAACAGCTTACAAATCCATGTTTCGAATTAAGAAACGATTCAAAGAAATTAAAATACGATTACATGATAAAATCAAAAATTTGCTGTCGCAAAAGTTTAAGCACAAAAACGGAATATATATATTTTAGAAAGCATAAAAGTCTTTTAGTAGTCTATGGTGTTACCGCTGCATCCGATGAGTTCGAATATGCGATTTTTCATCGATAGAATGAGATTATGGAAGATTTCGGGAGTTAGTCTGTACCAATCTTCCTCGATTGCAGATTTAAGCTCTTGAACAGAGCAATACTGTTTCCCATTCGGGTATACGTCACTTGCGAGAATTCCCCAGATGTTTTCTATGGGATTTAGATCCGGGCTGAGTGCTGGCCAGTTCATTACACTAATATTTTGAGAAGCAAGCCATTCTTTCGTACTACGGGAATTGTGTATTGAAGCGTTGTCTTGCTGAAAAATCCAATCATGACCACCTAGGACTTCACCAAATGGTAACAAATGCTTTCTCAGGGTATCTTGATACCTTTCTGAATTTTGTCTACTTTTTAGAAAGCTAAGAGAAGTTTGTCCGTTGAAGCAAAAAGCGCCCCATACCACGATTGAGTCACCACCATGTTGCCTACTGAATACGCACTTCGGATCTTTCCTCAAGTCACGGCAGTAGTATGAGAACCCATCTGGACCGTTTAAATTCCATTTTTTTTTCATTAGAGAACACAACAGAAATCCATTCGTCACTATTATGCATATGATGCTTGCCCACTGCAGTCTTGCTTGCTTGTGACACTTTTTCAGAAAAGGTTTGCGAGCTAACTTTTGTTTTTTTGATAAATCCTAATTCTTTTAATCATCTGCTTATGGTATCACGTGATAATTTTGTTACAAGTCTAGTTTTTATTTGACTAAGTGACACATTTTCAGTTAAGGCCAGTTTTTCAATTCTTCTATCTTCACGGGAAGTAGTTTTTCTCGGTCTTCCTGAGCGAAACGCAGGTTTAAATTGATTTCCACGTTTTAGAACATTATAAATACCACGTTTAGATCGATTTAAAATCACTGAAATTTGCATAACAGAGTTACCTTCTGCTTTCAGCTTCCAGAGTTTCACAACTTCTTCAGACGAGAACTGTAGTAACTTCGGCATCTTGATAACACTTTAAGCCATTGCTACACTATATAACTCGTTCAAAAGAACGCACTGGTTCTTCACGCATCACGTTTCAAAAGATATTTGCATAAAATCTGATCTGTGCATAAACTTTTGCGACAGCTAAGAAAATATCTTTTGTATTTTCTGATTTTCGTTGCGGTTATATTTTTCAAAACTTCAAACACTTAATTAGGATCATAGTAGCCACTTACAGTATAAAAACGAAAGCATTCTGCTGAAAAGATTTCTTTTTATTCAAAAATTTGCATAGTGCTTAAACTTTTGCGACGCACTGTACTCACGAAAGACATTTCTGAACTGTTTGAATTGAGAGAAGACTAAGAAAACCACGCAAAGCAAAGGCATTATCAAAATCAAAATTAGCTTTTGAGGGAAAGTTGAGATGAAGCACTAAATAATTATTTGAACAATTGAAGGCCTTCAAAAAATAAGGATTCGATATGGAAGTTTCCACTAAAATTTAGAATTAAGTAAAAAGAACTATCTGTCAGATTTTTTTTCCTAATTGGTCTCTTGCTGTGCCCAGTGAGGACACAAACAAATTGTGAAATTTTTAGCGAAATCGGACGGGTAGTTTTCTAGTTTATAAAGGATATACATAGATACATACATAGGTACATACATTAACTTTTATATATAAGGATTTGAAAGCAAGACTCTGCGAAAAAAAGCTTTTTTATTTTGTTATTTAGCATCCTATTTGAGGATATAGTATTTTAGGCGTGAGAGAATACTGGCGTGCTGAAAATTTATTTTTGTCCGAACAGTAGAAACTTCTTTTACGTGAAAAATCCCAAGGGACTGGATAAAAGCTTCGAGTTTTTAATAGCTCGAATTATAGGAAAATATCATAACCTTCTCATCTGCTTGGAAAACCGCAGAGACTTCGAGATAAAGGAATAGTCTAGTTGTAAGGCTTCAAGTTATCGAAACTCAACTGTATTTTCTTTGGTAAAAATGTCAATTTATCTAACTGCTTATTATAATTTTCATTCATGAAAATTATATGTTCATATATAAGCGTCAAATCACTAATTATTATTTTTACTAGGTATTAAGCTCTTTTTAAATATTGCATTAACATTTTATCTGAGGTTAGCTGTATATCTGGTCTATGAACTCAAATAAAGATTTTCTAGAGCGCAGAAGCAGTTAGTTCTTAATTGATAAGATTGGATAACTTTAAGAGCATATTATATCTATATATAAATTGTCAGAGCACATCCTCCAATATTTTTGTTTAAGACTTTTTTATGCGACCTGACAAGCAAACAATTTAGGCGAAAATATTACCACCCTTACGTCAACACAATTTAGAGTTCAGCTCAAAGTTGTTCAACCACATTGTGACATCTTGTCTTCTCGTATGGATTCATTTTTAGACCTTTTATTACCTAGACTCTAATACGGTCTTATAAAATATTGAGCATTTCCTTGTATTCTAAAGATATATACGTAATAAAATACGTTTCCTACAATTTTTAGGGTCATTCCATAGTGACTAACGTAACATTAAGAGCTGATTTTGTAACTGCTTTTACTCGTACTTAAAGTAAAAAAATATTTTTTAGTTATGCTGGTAGATTTACAATGCACCTGGTATCTATGTATCATTTCTGCTAAGAATCTAAAACAAAATTAATGACAGTAGATATTTTTTCAACCAAAATAGCAGCGTGACTAACGTAACATTTTTGCAACCCTGAAAATGAATGCTCATGTTGTGAGGCAAAAATTTCTGAAAGTTAAGGAATGGTTAAAATGTGAATGATATATTTGAAAAATGTGTAAAGTTGCCTTTTAAAACACATAACAAATTTATTAAATCTTAATTTTTTTAGTCTTAAGTGTTCTTTTTACTCAAGATGGAGTGTGACTAACGTAACCATCGAAAAACTAGCAATAAACAGAATACAAACTATTTATTATGACTAATCACAGTGATAATTAATACTTTTTCAACTTTTTTAAGTTCTTATGCTGCATGATTTTTATTTATTTATTTATTGTTTGATACTTTTTTCACTTCGGTATTTTTTTTTTCTTCGGTTGAGGTTGACATTTCTATGGAATGACCCTTTACCATTTTCATTTTGTTTGGTCAGTAAGCGTTAAGACAAACACATTTGATTGAAACAAAATACTTTTTAAAAAACCAGATTGTGTTTTTTTTCTTCTATTGATATTTTTTAGCATATACTAATAGTTTTAGTCTCCAAAATAAATCTCTCACTTCCAAGACTTCTTCAACTGAAAGAAAAAACTGCACAAATTATGGACGTTTCTTTTCTCTAAATGTTGCAAGGTTAAATCTTGCTATATTTTCTTCAATTTGACTAAAAGGAAAATTTGGAGTTGTTTCACTTGGCAATTTCGTCAAATCCGACAAGTTTTGCAACGTTTGAGAATGCGTTTCTGAGTCATGAAACAGTATAGATTAAAACGGCTTTTGGCGTATTTCTGAGGCTTTTTGTTACACAAGTAAAATTTAGTTAATGGTTAACTTAGTTTATTTTCAAAAGCTGACATAATATTGAAGGGCAAAAATATTTGAAAATTAAAGAAAGAAAAATTCACAAAATAAAGTCTTCACCATAGCCGCAGGTATTGGTAAATAATGTATACATTCAACCGGAGACTAAACGAACAAATTTACATATTTTTTCTTCAAACAATTTTTTTATTTTTTAAACAGATTTTTAAATTCCCGCTGTCGAGCGCAAATTATTTGCTCTGGTCATTTTTTAGTACAGATAAAAAGTTAAAATGTAACAACTAGTGGTCTTCCCTGTTGAATACTAAATCAACCACAGTTCCATAAGGAGAGATTGACAAATATAGAAAGAACAGATAAATATAAAGTTTGATACATAAATAGATATTTAGAGATTGAGCTATAAAGCTAGGTAGGCACAGATAAAATTATATTACATAAATTTAAGGGTATAGGGGTAATAGGGGTATAGGGGTAAGAGTAAGGGGGCTTAAAAATAAGAATGCTTAGAGCTCGAACTGCGAAAAAGTAAATTACCAATCATTATAGTATTAGTGCAGATGTACTTTAAATAAAAGCTTAAAATTATAGTTAAAGACTGTAACCTATTGAAAAAATTTCAAAACATATTTTAAATGAGTCAAAATGAAAATGAAAAAATATTATAACTGTTGGAAATAAAAACTGTTCATTATAACAACCTATTATTTAAAACACCACGCATTTCAAATCATTTATTTCAGAAACATCCCATTATTAAGCGGCGAAGCATTCAAAAATCAAACAGCTAAAATTATTCATCATTTCCCGGTAAACGAATGCAATTAGATGGATTACGTAGTTCGAGGGATTCTAATTCATTTTAAATGCAAAGTTCACTCTCCCGTGCGGAAATCGTGATTGTTTTGACCTTAATTTATTTCGATTTAACCCGAGGAAAAGTTCTGGAAGTGTGAATAAAATCATTTGTTCGGGAATAGGCGTTTTAGTTATTAGTCGAAATCTCGTTTAATCGAATTAGGCTCAAGGTACCCCTAAACCAAACGTTTCTTTTTCGTTGTGTTTGATAAGGTTTAAGTAATTAGTGAAGAAAGGAAATAAGCGAGTTCGCTTTGTAGTAATTTATTTATTTATTATTTAGGGGGAAAGTTTGGGGTTTTATTGGAAAATAGTTTTGGCTTCGGGAAAAACTATTTTTCTTATTGATCCTTTTATGTATGTATTTCAGTTTTCAAATTTATAAATATAGTACCGAACTCCGATCACCCAGAAGAATATTTTCTGTGAAATATCCAATTAGATTACTAGATTAGTACTGTAGTCAATGCATTGTTGGTGGTATTTAAATATTTAGTTTTTAAGTTTTGTACATTTTAATATAACTTTCTATTTGAGTCTCAGTGGCAACGTGGCAAAGTTCTACGAGCAGATTTCCTGTTTAGAAAATAGTAATTGAACGTGCTGCAGATATGACATTTTACACTCCACCGCAACACGAAAAAAATATCATTTAAAAAATAGAACGATACTTTTAGAAAATTGATACATTTTACGAACTTACATAAGCATTACTTGTACTAAAATATATAAAAAGTAAAAGCTAAAGTTTAAAATCTTTTGTTAAGTATCAAATATATGCAGTACGAATTCCTAGTACGCATTGGAAACACGTTTAAAACACCTCACTTCAGAAAAGGTGTTTCCTTTGCCCTCATTTAACTTAAAACATGTTTTGAAAGTGCTTCGTTAAAAGCATAGGATATTAAAATACTGACAGAAGTATCCCGCTCAGGACAATTGCTGAATTTGAGTTTGTGAGAATATTTGTTAATAGACAGGTAGCACATTTGGCTCACTTTTGAAATCATCGTTATTTTTATGGAGTTTTAAGGTATTATGGTTTTAATTTTCTGAAACCAAAAAGAAAATTATGTTCCATACTGACACGTCTCTATATATATATATATATATATATATATATATATATATATATATATATATATATATATATATATATATATATATATATATATATATATATAAAAAAGGTTTACTACTTACGCTCACAATAGACATAACTACAGATAACTTCATCTAGTCGGTAGCAGAAAACATTGCTCAATGCTCATACTTAAGTTGCAGTAATTTTGTGATAAATGACTAAAAACTTTAGAAAACATTATATTGTTATAACTTTTATTGTTATAACTTTAAAAAAAGTTTATATATTTAACGGAAGGCTTGTTCTTAAACTACTCGCTATACCTTTGCTATTTAATTCAGTTTAAAACTTTGGACTCCTTTAGTATTAACTTCTACGCTCTTCATTTACAGTTGAGTCGCTTGGGAAAATCCGAATGGTGCGTGAAAGAACAATTCAACGCGTGATTTATTGTTTAATCAAAACTCGGAGAGGCGAAATGCTCGTTAATTTCAAATGCATCTTCGTTCTAAATACCGACAGTAAAACTGCATTTTTATGACGGAACTAACTTTTCCTCGTGTGCATTTTAAAATAAATTAAATTTTGAAGTGTTGTGTTGACGCAGAATATATTTTTGACAGGAAAAATATTTGAAATATTTTAGCAGGAGATTTTTTTTTATAAAACTGATATCCAATTCTTTACTGTTCTTCTCTTTCTTTTTACTTTAATATTAATCTTGTACTTACATCAACATGCTAGTCATTAGAAAACAATTGTTTTTTGGTTAACCTAAAGGCAAAGATGTAAGAAAGAACGTATAAAAATATTTTATCAGTTTCGTCAATCCTTAACACGAGAAATACACAAAGGAGGAAGCTCAAATATCCCACACTTAAGGTAACTTGATTCTAAAAGGTAGAAAATGTCGCAAAAAGTATGAAATCGGTCTCCGGTTAGTGTGATATAATTCAACTAGATATTCAAGTAAGAACACTTCAATACCATCACCATAATGTACATACATACTAACGAAAAAAGTGACTAATAGCATTTTTTAATTTATGAAAAAAAAAGTGCAAAATGACAGGATAAAGACTGCAGTCAATGTTGGCAGTAATAGATGGAGCGAAGATTGCTAGATTAGTGAAACTACTTGTTAGAACTTGAAATTGTTCTTCAAGCGACACATCTTCACTACTGTAAATTATTAAATTTCGAAATTATTTTAGGCTTAATTAAAAATTGACTGTAGCTTTAAAAAATAATAACAATTACCTTAAAAATTTGATTAATTCTGAATTTTGTTAAAACATAAAAGGCAAGCACGATCAAAATATCAAAACAAATTTAAGATAATTTAAATCCCATTTTAGCATCTTCAATTCACAACATTTAATGACAGTTACGACTTAATTTATTATTATTTTTTAATTTTTTGCTGATAAATAAAGATGCTAATAAATAAAGTGGATGATTTATATCTATCCACATGCTTAAACTAATGTTCAAGCATATAGATAGATATAAATCATCATCCAGTTATGATGATAGAAAATAACTGAGAAGTATAGAACTAAGGTTTAACATAATAAATCCAAAAAAATAAAAATAATAATAAAGCGTTCAAATATAAGTAAAATCCAAATACTGCGTCAAAGATAAAGAGGATCTCAATTTACTAAAAATATCTGCAATGCTTTGATGTGAATTCATGCAAAGTGACAAGATGTCACTTTAATGCATAAAAACTCCAAACTAAGTTCTGAATTGTGTTGACGGGAAGGTCTAAGACTTTTACTTAAATTGTTTAGTTGTCATATCCTATAATACAGTATCACAAAAAGAAGTGAAACAACAATACTATACTATATATAAATTGTTATTTTATGAATTGATGTAATGGCTTCCACAACTCCTACCCACTTGTTTTTTTTAATATCCCAGTACCAAAAGCATGCTTAAATCTTTAAGTTTTTGTTTTATCTTTTAATTTTTTAGGTGTGTTTGTGTGTAGCATAGGAAAAAATTTAAAATGCATGTAGTTTTTATAAATGTGAATGAACTGAAAGTGTTAAGGAAACAATTAGTTTTGACAGAAAAAAAAATCTTTTTTTTTTAACTAAAGAGGCAGTAAAACTTGTTTTAAATTGTAAAAATGTGTTATGTCATTTAAAGTAATTAGTTTATGGTTTCAGAAAAAGAAAAATGAAAATTGCAGAGATATACTTTACTTATATAGAGTAAATACAAGATAAAATAAAGATAAAGGAATAAATTCATGTCATGGCCGAGTTGTGGGTTTAATTGCTTATGGGTGACTTATGGGTGGTAACTTATTGCATATTACCCAGTTTTTGGCTTTAAATTTCGAGTTTAGCCGCACCATGGTTTGCGGAAGCTCGCTGGTAAGATAAACTCATTTTATCTACCAGTTTGATGGCAATCTTAGCTACAATAAGTGGATCTTTGCCTCCAGCTAGGCTATTGGCTATTCTTGACTGATGAGTCCAGAATAAGGACGAAACTGCAGCCTCAGGATGTCATGACCGAGCTGTGGGTGTATTTGCTTCAACCTTTTTGGTGTTTCAATTTTTACTAAAGCGATTGATTCTAAGTTTTACCTACAGTTATTTCCGGAAATGCAATACATATGTCACGTTTATCAACTACCTCTGCAGAAATGGAACACATTCAAGTGATAAAAAATAAATCTAAGCCAATTTACGTAAAACTCAAAAAAATAAAATAATAACAATAATAATAAATAAATAAAATGAAATGAAATAAATATCTCCACTTAAAGACCCGTAGTTTTTTCAGTTGAATATTTCATTTCTTCATATAAAGTTTTTGCTCTGTGATTCGCTGTATAATTTATCTAAATCGAAATTAAGAGAAGTAATTTCAAAAATATGCCACGCGAGTTATATAATACGTGAATTTTAATTCCTTTCATATGTTAAGAGTATTCTTCCTAGGGGGGATCGTGATTGCTTTGACTCTTAATTTGTTTCGATCTACCCGGAGGAAAATTTCTAAGAGTGTGAATGAAATCGTTCCACTCTGAATCGGTATTTAATTATTTGTTGAAATCATTTAATCAAATTAAGCTCGTGGAAACAAAGTATTACTTTTGAAGCGCTACATTGTATAAGCAGAGGTTTAAATTGAAAGGGACAAAGTAAGGTAATTTATTTGCATGCTGTTATTTTCGTGCAACGGTTTGCTTGTATTTTCTATTAAATTTTAACCCAGCCGTTATAGTATATACATATAGGTTCTAGTTGAACACTAATTTAATCATTCCAACGAAACATTTGAAAAAGTATTATGTGTTATGGAAGATATCTAAGGAAGGTTTTGCTAAAAGCATATGTTTTAATTTCAAACTAATGAATACTGAAATGTTTATATTAAAAGATTTTGCCCTGGCAAAGATATGAGAAAGAATCTCTTGTCAAGCAAGAAAGCCTTATTTCATTACCGATATTGCGGAGATAAAATAAAAGGTGAAAACAATCGAACCAACTTGATATTTTGGCTGAATTTCTGCATTTATCACAATAGTGGGCAAAACGTAAAGAAATAGCAAAAATGGGCATAAAAGATACTTTACGTGGACTTTTAGGCTGAGTGGCAAACATTATTTGAAACATCATGTATAATCTGATGTAATACACGAATTTCACGGAACGACGTAAACACATTTTTATGAAACAATGGTTTCTTAAATGTCGAATACATAATCATAAGAAATCCTCACACTTACACGCATACATGTATGAAAATTATGTATTGCTAGGCAGCTCTCAACCTACTTTAATATTAATCTTGTACTTACATCAACATGCTCGTCATTAGAAAATAATTGTTATTTGGTAAATCTAAAGGCAAAAATGTAAGAAAGAACGTATAAAAATATTTTATCAGTTTCGTCAATCCTTAACATGAGAAATACACAAAGTAGGAGGCTCAAGTTTCACACTTAAGGTAACTTGATTCCAAAATGTAGAAAATGTCGCAAAAAGTATGAAATCGGTCTCGAGTTAGTGTGATATTATTCAACTAGATATTTAAGCGACAAAACTTCAATACCATCATCATAATGTACATGCTAACAAAAAAAAGTGACTAATAGCATTTTTTAATTTATGAAAAAAAGAATACAAAATGACGGGAAAAAGACTGCAGTCAATGATGGTCAGCAGGTGGACTGCAGTCAATTTATGAAAAAAAAGGCGCAGCGTATGCAAAATAAGTTGCTCCAGGCCTCCTTGAGATAATTTGTTCCACTCTTTTCCTACTTGAAGGGAAAACGTTTTCTTGCTTCTGGAAAGCAATTGATGAGCATCAATGGGTCTTTCTTTAAGAAACCCCCATATTTTCAATGTAGGATTGATTAAGTCAAGTGGGTCCCTTTTTTAGAACAGTTCGTTTTTAAAGCCCAATACAACAGTTTCAAAGCAAAACAGTTTAAACTTGCAATACACCGCCAACTCGTTCATTTCGATCCATGGACTGCAGTTTCGGACTTATTATGCCCTCATCAGCATGGAATGCGAAAGGGAATGAGTTAGAGGCAAAAAATCCTCTTATAGAGCAAAGAGAGACGAAAAAAAACTGGTAGCTAATGTGAAATTAGAATACCAGCGAGCGACTGCACACGGGATCGGTACAACTCGTAAATTTTCAGGCAGTGCTCGGGTATAAAGCAGTGAGTAACTTCCTATAAGTAAGGGCTAAGGCAGGAACATGCAATACACCGCAAACTCCATACGTGGACCATCTAGTTTAAACTTGTTGACTTATTTTATCTTGGACATTATTAATGCACAAAAGTTCAGCATTATTTCCCAAAAATATGCTTTAAAATTTTTTAACTATTGTATTCTTTAAAAAAGACGTGGGGGACCCACTTATCCCTCAAGAAGGGGTAAGGGGCTAACCCCCCATTTAATTATACCTAAAGTGAGTATATCTAAAAAAGGAGTTTGATGGTTCTACCTGATAAAGTACGTAAAAATGTAGTAGAATTTTTTTTATGTATCCATTAACGAGATATCTACTTACATTTAAATCTGTAGGGCACAGAAAATTATAAAGCGGAATACACGCAAAACAATTATGTCTGTGAAATTCATTAAAAGCCGTTAGGGATTTTTTTTGTTTTGTTTTTACACATAAATTGGTGTTGAATAAATACAATAGAGTTGATTAAGATCAGTTTTGGTAATATAAAAAAAAAAAAAAATAGATTCAAAAAAATAGAAACGCTTAATGGCAGCGTCTTATTTGAAGTTTGCTGAGGGAGAAACATTATCATTTCATCCTCAGTTGTAATTCTAACACCACTTACGTTAAACCAATAAAAAGTGTAGCTATTTCGATTCTTTCTATCAAGTTTAGCAGTAACTTTTTCATTTATATCATATTCTAAAATTAGAACTTCATAATACTTTATGGTTTTCTTTGATGCAAGTTTTTCAAATGCATAGTTACCAGCTTTTGCAGTTTTTGTAGCTGAAACATCAATTCCTTTTAGGTCTACATCATTATCTCTCATGTCATCTTAGAAATTGCTTCATCATAACTCCTTTTTATTTTGAAAACATCATTAATATGAGGGGGCCCACTTACACCATAGTGAGGGGAACCACTTACCCTAATAGGGAAAACTACGGGGTAAGTAGGACCCCTCCCCTAAAATACCTATTAATAATACTTTGCTTAAAAATTCGTATTGTAATGCGTACTTCATGATACATATGTACAAGCTAGTCTTTCCATATATATAAACTAATCTTAAGATGTATTTTGATGTTATCTAAGTTCAATATACTCAAAAAACCTAAATGTATTCCAAAAGTATAGGTGGGGCTGAATGGGCCACTATGTCATGGTAATGAATGGGCCACCTAAATATTGTTTTTCTTCCTTTTTTTGGGGATTTTCGCATTAATATGAAACACAACTGACTGTCATAGATAAAGATTACTGTCGTCAAAATAGGTTTGTAGTAACTTCTAAATATAATTTGCAGATCTAATAGTATATTCCTATAGTACAATAGCCCTCTGGTCGCAGTGCGTGACTTGAAAAAGTCCCCCTCTCTCCTTCATATTATATTCCTCACAGTACAATTTCATTTTCTTTCTTGGTAACTAAAGTTAGATATTTCTTATTCCCGATGTCTAGTAAATTAAAAAAAAATTGAATTTTGACAAGTTTGAAAATGAAGATGAAGTTTTTGAAAGTGATTTTTAATATTATTTTTGAAATATATAAATTTTGTTAAATTATAGTGTGTATTATCTGTTATTTTTTAAACATATATTTGATGTTGTTTATTTCTTACAATCTCATTATTTAGACATTTTTCTGCTACAATTGGTATGAATCAGTTTTATTTTAATTGCATCAGTTTTTATGTTTATATAATTTTAAATCAGTATGATTTTGTATCATCATGTCAAGTGCCACATTTATTTTGTCATATTCAGCAAATAAGATTAAATCCACACGTTTTCATTAAATTCATTTAGTGGCCCATTCATTACCGTCGATGGCCCATTCAACCCCATAGGTGGGGTTGAATGGGCCAAATTTCAAAATTTTTATTTTCTATTATAATTCATTATAGACAGGTGCTAATCCAACTTTTATGACTTTTTTAGAGAGCCAGATAAGTAAAGTAACTAAAACACCAATTTAGAGTTGAAACAAAATGTTAGAAAAAATTACAAAAATTCAAAACCAAAAAGTGGCCCATTCATTACCACTCTCCCCTACATTGGGATAGAAACTTTGCAGTAAATTTCTTCTATTTGAGCAGCTATGCAATCTGAAATCCTTGAAAAAGGTTCGCCTTTTGCAGATTGCGATTTTTCTTCAAAGCAAGCTAACAACACATCTGCACATGTGAGTAAAACACTTTGACTTAACCCTTTCGGTGCACCAAAAACGGACAAACAATTAAACGTTTAGAAGTTTTCCGGGGTTCCATTATTTATCATTCGGAGAACGGAGAACAGTATAACAAAACTTGAGCATAAAAATATGCTACAAAGTTACAAAAAAACTCACCCAAAGCTAAACACGCTGCACTTTTTGATTCACTTTCAGTTGCTAATTAAAGATGCTGTTTGTTTGGCGGGTCTAGCTGACTAAGTGACAACCAAAGGGAGTGCAGACTGCAGGGACTTTGAACTGTCTCCTAGAATATGTGTAATGTCTAGACAAGTCGGATGTAGAATAAAAATATACCGGCACAGCGCTGACATAGTGCGTTCTGGTTCAGTTTTTTACTTTTTTTTTCGTATTTTGAGCCTTAAGCACAAACAGAATGTATCTTCTAAATGTTATATATAATTTTTTTGGGTTCAAATTATGTTATCTACTAACAATTTAAATCAGTTTCGATAGAAAAAAAAATACTTTTTTTTTTCAAAGTATTTTTTGAAAATTTCCATTTTTAGCATATATTTTCCAACTTTGAGCCTCATGCACGAACCGAAGGAGTCAACTTAGATTTTTTTTTACTTTTTTTCATATTTTGGATACCAAACTACAACTGTTTAGAGGTAATGCGATTTCGAAATAAAAAAAATCGATATTTTCAAAATTTGACATTGTAGGCGATTTTAGCCCAATTTAAGGCTGATGTCCAAACTAAAGATCGTATGTAAAAGCAATAAAATATTTTTTTAGATAAAAAATGCACAAAATATTTACAGCTTATGGCAGTTGCATTATGGAAAGTTACAATTTTTTTTTCTTTTTTCTTCTTGAAAATTTCCATTTTTAACATATTTTTTCCAACTTTGAGCCTCATGCGCGAACTGAAGACGTCAACTTAGAATTTTTTTTTTTATTTTTTCCAAGTTGTGGATACTAAACTGCAACTTTTGAGAGGTAATGCGATTTCGAAATAAAAAAATCGATTTTTTCGACTCACCCTAATGCCTACCCTATGAACGGGTCCGTATGGCATGTGTGTTGAGCTGAAATCGGTCTTCCACCTAAATGGCACTCGTGAAAACGGAAGCCGTATCTGTCCTGCCTTAAATTGAGCAGATTTCATCTACTCGGGCTCGGATACATGAGTGGTATTAGAAACAACAACAACAACAGCATATGTAATATCATTTTGATCCAATTATGTCTGTGAATGTAACTTGAATAAATACAAATATTACTTCGAGGTGCTTTACTGCATATATGTAATGCTTCCAATTAAAAGGAAAAAAAATGTATAACGAGAAAAAAAATCTCTCATAGCCTATTGAAGTAAAACCAATAGTCTGGTTTTCCACCGAAACAATTACGAAAAAAAAAAAATACAGCTAAATAAAAATCATGTTTTAGCCTACTTTTCCGTCAAAGTGAAACAAAGACGAAAAGAAACATTAAAAGTGGCTCAATGCATATGAAAAATATCGGAAAGTTATAAAAAAGGCAAAAAGGAATTAAAAAATCAAATATCGAAAAAGTAAAAATTGGAAAGTAGAGTTTTGAGATGGGGAATTTGTGTGTCTGTCCGCCTATCTGCCCCCGCCCTAAAAACTTTTAAATAACCAGTCCGATTTAAAAAAAAAAAACTTTTTTTTTTGTTAGAAAGATATCAGAGAGCACACCTTATTCCCATATTTTACTTATTAATTTGAAGTTTTTTGTTCAATTTTGAACAGTTCAAAAGAACTCAACATTAGCGTCTACCGGGAAATATAAGACCAATGTATATCCCAATAAATGTATTTTTAATTGATTTAGAGACTTCATTCGAATATGCATGTGATTTTTCTCTTTATCAATTCCACGTTTTTTTTGCATGATTTTACTTTATTTATTTTTTTGCAGAGTCGTTTGATCGTTTTAAAATTTCGTAATGTTTTCAAACGTTCTCACACACACACACACACACACACACACACACACACACACACACACACACACACACACACACACACACACACACACACACACACACACACACACACACACACACACACACACACACACACACACACACGCACACACGCACACACGCACACACACACAATCGGATTTCCTTTCTTCTTGACTCAACTTCTTACATTTTGAAAATATCGCATACCGGCTACTTTGTTATCAAATTCATGTGTGATGTTATAATTTAGAATGGCTTTCGAATTAAAAGCGTTATTATGCGTCAGTATCGTTTGCACTGTTTTTTTCTCTGGGCAAGTTGGAATTTCACGGGTAAATTTTAATTGTATTTTAGTTTTTATTTTACAAGCAAAAATCGTGATTTGCTCAAATTAGGCTCGCTATTATCAAATGGCATATTAATTTCACAACTTGTCTTTGATTCATTATTTTTGAGCTTTTGATTCGCTTTAAACGTAAGGGAGACAATAATACTGTTATGCCCATAAATGCTCAGTAATAACCCATTGTTTTTATGTTTCCATGGTAACTAAGTTCATGATTTTTTTAAAAAATGCTTTGATGTGGGGAAACAGGCCCGTCATTTTAAGTTTTTCCAGGAGGGGAGGGAGGGCAAATTTTGAAATACAATGCAATTTCATCGAAAAACAACAAAAACGGCGCCCCGTTGTATGTAACTACATTACGTTTTCAAGGTTTGGGGTCAAAATGTCGCGGTCAAAATGTCGCCGAGCCAAAATGTCGCGGGCTAAAATGTCGCGGGCCAAAATGTCGCCGGTCCAAAATGTCGCCGAGCCAAAATGTCGCGGGCTAAAATGTCGCGGGCCAAAATGTCGCCGGTCCAAAATGTCGCCGAGCCAAAATGTCGCGGGCTAAAATGTCGCAGGCCAAAATGTCGCCGGTCCAAAATGTCGCCGAGCCAAAATGTCGCGGGCTAAAATGTCGCTTGCCCAAAATGTCGCGGGCCAAAATGTCGCATGTCTAAAATGTCGCCGGGCCAAAATGTCGCCGGTCAAAAATGTCGCCGGGCCAAAATGTCACCGGTCAAAAATGTCGCCGGTCAAAAATATCGCCGGGCCAAAATGTTGCCGGGCCAAAATGTCGCCGGGCCAAAATGTCGCCTGCCTAAAATATCGCAGGTCCGAAATGCCGCCGGTTCAAAATGTTTTCAGTTCAAAATATAGCCGTTCCAAAATGATGCTATGTGCATAGTACAGATTTAATGTTTCCAGTAATTCACAAATTCAATGCAGCTTAATTATGTAGCTCAATTTTACTAATAAGCTTATCACGATATGATAAATACACCTGTTTAGTAACTTTTTTTAAACGTAGCAGTTTAGAAAATTAGCTTAATTTATTAACAAAAATGTAACTAAATTGATTTCTTCTAAAGCTTAAATTATTTCAGTACCAAAATAATGCCATAGTTTTTTCAGGGCTGTACTTAGGGCCCAGGGACGCTAAATTTCTTCCTTTTTACTACGCTTCTATTAGTTTCACATGTGGGTTTGTTTGTTTTTTTTTTTTTTTTGTTTATTCGTTTGTATGTATGTAACTCTGAGTCAAAGATAAAATTCATGTTCTTTACAAACGTAAAAGTAATATGTTTAATACCATTATTATTACTAAAGGCTAAACTATATTGCATGTTGATGTGCAATTTGTGCATTTGCCATTAGTTCTGAGTTGGGCATCGATCATCCACAGAATGCATATTATAAGTGCATGTAAACTTAGCGGATATTCAACAGTTTTCAAAATCTTCTTTTGAATTTGATTTACGCTAAAAGCGTATTTTTTAGTTTTTTTAAACTATATTTAGGATTATTTCTTTTTTTTTTCACGCAAAGAAATTATACAAATAAATTTGCTGTAGAGGCTTTTTTTTCTTCCTTTTGCAAAAACGGAATACCGTTTAATCACCGCGTAGCCGGCAATTTTCTTCTGGAACATTTTCTTACAAGAGTTGTTTGGGGGCGTTTGAAATCAAATTAGTTCATGGAATTATTGCTTTCTTTGCAACAACTGAGTGGTGGAAGGGGAGGTGAAATGTCAACAGGAAAAATGGTATAATATTCAACTCCAAATTTAAATACTGATTGTAACGAAGGTACATTACCATGTCTGAGCTGATTAACGGCCAGAAATGAAAAAGCATCTCTCCCTTTAAGACCCCATTCTACAAACAAAGTTTTGTCTGAGTACTTGCATTACTTCTTGATATACATCACTCACAAATAATGAAAAATAAAAAGTTCAATTGCTCTGCTTCCTCGATGATGTGGTGTATCTACTGAAGGCTTCCTATGGGCCATTTATTTGATTTCGTCCGAACCTTCTTCAGACATAGTAATCACGCTATGCTGAAAACGTTCCATTACATTCTTGCATGTAAAAACTTGGAAGAACTAGCGGCAAAAACCAATCAGCACTGAATCACATATTGGTTGGTACATGTATGTATCAAATTTAATTCTAATTCACGCATTTAAGTTTTGTGGTAGAGTCGCCCCCCAAAAATGGGTCACGCAGATACACTTATAAATTTTCCTTTAAAAAAATAAACGTTAAAATTGAATTCAGCACATGTCAGAACGTGTAAATTCTTCCAAATTGACAATTTTTCTCTGATCCAATACTTTCTTTTACACATTTTATGAAAAGAAAATAAAAACACCTCTATTATTTAAATATTATAGACTTGCTTTCAATCATGTAAGAAATTTGAATAAAAACCAAGTTTCAAACATTGTATATCTGTCTTATTCATTTCACTGTTCTTCAACTTCTTTTTTAACTCATAAATTTTCCTTTCGATATCAATTAAACTTGGCTTGGGCTGCTAATCTATTCATTTTTAGCTTGGTAGATAGCGAGTCACGGTGAAATAAGCTATTGTAAATAAATAATGTAGGCTTGTTTGAAAACTATTTGTTTCTTGAAAAACGCTCGAAACATTTACAAGCCAAAAAGGTAAATTTTTTTTAGTATTTTTCAAAAATTCTAGTCCATACTATCGTTAACGCACACGTTCATCAACAGCAATTAGCAATCTTTTGCTAATTTGGTGTAAAAAATCCTTTTCATATGTTTTAATTTTTGGTACCAACTGTATCAATATCGGACCTTCTACATTTTTGTCTGACGACATTTGGACTGGCGACATTTTGGCCCGCGACATTTTTGACCGGCGACATTTTAGACACGCGACATTTTTGACCCGCGACATTTTGGACCCGCGACATTTTTGACCAGCGACATTTTTGACCCGCGACATTTTTGACCGGCGACATTTTGGACACGCGACATTTTTGACCGGCGACATTTTGGACACACGACATTTTGGACCTGCGACATTTTAGCGCGCGACATTTTTGACCGCGACATTTTGGACCGGCGACATTTTGGACCGCGACATTTTGGACCGGCGACATTTTGACCCGCGATATTTTGGACCGGCGACATTTTGACCAGCGACATTTTGGACCGCGACATTTTGGACCGGCGGCATTTTGACCCGCGACATTTTGGCCCGCGACATTTTTTCCCGGCGACATTTTGGCCCGCGACATTTCGGCCGCGACATTTTGGGCGTATACCGTTTTTTTCGGCTCCCCACATAGCACACTTAGTCTCAGCAATGTTCTGGCGACGTCGCAATGTCTCATTCTCGTCACATCGCATGCGCTTTAAAAAGTACGTCTCCACGATGTAACACTCAAACGTCTCCACGATGTATCAGTGTGACGTTCTCTGAAACAGTCCCTTCTTCTCTCGAAACGGATCACGCATGCGCAGAATAAAATTTTTTGAAAACTTCTGGCGAAAGCTGTTAACTGCAACGTATAAATTTATGAAAGTGTGTTGTTGTCTTGTTCTGCGATTTGAAAAGTCAACTTATTTGTCAGTTTGTATTGTGTTTGTGTTATATTCTTTTATTTACTGACAAAGTTTTTTAATAGTGCTTTAAAATTTCTTTTTAATTGTTTTTTGGGAGAGGAAATGCATTTTTTTCTATGTCATGCTTAACCGTTCACCACCGCAAACTTAAACCATTTATTTCGATCTCAAACAATTTCTCTTATTATTTTAAGTTGTGTTGTTTTGTAAAGAAATGCATTCAGGTGGATTGGCTTCGATCCTATAAAAAAAGTTGGTTAGTTAAATTTGAATGGATTTTAAGTTAATAGAATTGTTGCTGCTGTTGTCAAAAATCATATGGTTAGTAAATAGAATTGTTGTTTTTTTTTAAAGAATATTTTGATTGCAAAAGTCAAAAATTTTAGGAATGTGCATGAATTTAATTTTCATAACTCGTGATTCTGGGGTGACCGTTAGTTTTCAAAGATGTTTTCATTTTGCTTCAAAAATCTTGGAATTAAAATTCATTCCAATTTAAATTGCTGGATTTTCTACTCAGGTATAATATTAAATTGTATAATTTTCTTATTTTAAATGTTTATTTGCATTCTAAACTGTTCTTGCTTGGGACTTTATAAGTTCTATATTGAATTTTATCAATTTCATGAATTTCTTGCTCAATGTTTAAAACATATAATTGCACTCGAATTCGTATCCTTTTAGTTTTCCATATTTAATGATAAAATATCAGTTTTTTTTTCTGGATCCGCTTGGATGAGGGTTGAGAACTATATCTCCCGGCAGTGGACTGTATATAGATGAGTTCAATTCCAGCAAACATATTTATTGATCTTCACACATTAAGATACAATACTGCATGGAAAGAGAGAGAGACAGAGAGCCCTATGGCTGTCTTCGTTGGAATATCCAAGGCGACTCGAGAGGGAATACAAGCAACCTGATCCCCGCACCGAGAGGAGGGGCAGGTGTCACTTGGCGAAGCCAAGTCCCCATACTGTCGACTTATTGCTCTCATACGCAAGCAAGGCGAGAACACTTACTACAGTTTATTCAGAAATGAATGGCGAAAGAGGGTAGTAGTAATATTTGCTTACTCTCTCTGACGCTGTATCTTTTTCTGTTATTCTCAGCAATCGTTTTGGTCCTGTTTGTCGCCAGAAAAATGCATGGATTTTCTACTCAGGTATAGTTTTCAATTGAATCTTCCTGCTTACAATTGTATAATTTTCTTATTTTAAATGTTTATTTGCATTCTAAACTGTTCTTGCTTGAGACTTTATAAGTTATATATTGAATTTTATTAATTTCATGAATTTCCTGCTCAATGTTTAAAACATATAATTGCACTCGAATTCGTATTTGTACAGTTTTCCATATTTAATTATAAAATATCAGCTTTTCTTACTACAGTTTATTCAGAATTAATTAATGTCGCAGTGTGACAGTTAATGCATGTTACTCTGTGACAGAACTGAAGTTGGATTTTTTCCACCTTTCTAGAATATATCTAAGGATAGTCGCATTGAGACAACAAGGTCGCAGTGCGACAGTACATACTGGTAACTCTGCGACGTATCAGAAGTTGGACATTTCCACGTGAGCAGAACATCTCTGAGCTGTCGCATTGCGACAACAAGGTCGCAGTGCGACGGCCTATAGATGTTACTCTGCGACGTAACATGCGACGGAGATTTCCACATGCGTTGAACATCTCTGAGCTGTCGCATTGCGACAACAAGGTCGCAGTGCGACGGCCTATAGATGTTACTCTGCGACGTCACATGCGACGGACATTTCCACATGCGTTGAACATCTCTGAGACGTTCCATAGAAGTGCCGCAACGTCTCTGAGATATTACGCACGTCGCAGTGCGACGTATTTTTTACGTCGCTGAGACAGAACTGTGCTATTTGGGTCTCTTTGCTCTATATGAGGATTTTGGCCTCCAACTCGTTCCCTTTCGTATTCCATGCTGATGAGGGCATAATAAGCCCGAAACTGCAGTCCATTAATCGAAATGAACGAGTTGGCGGTGTATTGCAAGTTTAAACTGTTTTGCTTTGAAAATGTTGTATTGGGCTTTAAAAACGAACTGTTCTAAAAAGGGGACCCCCTTAACCTATTTGCTGTGACACCCGATTAAAGAGATAGTTGTTATCAAACATTTATTGACTTGATTAAATTACTATTTACAAAAATGCTATGTACAAAGAGGAAAAAGATTGGCACGCATCCTGTTGATGCGACGGTTGTGCTCGAAGTCAAGCTTGAGGGGTCGAGACCCAGAAGAGGGATGCAGCTCGTTGCTTCCCATTGGCCAATGTCCACATGCACAGGTCGTGGTGTACACGTGATGTACACGCGAATGTGTGAATGAGATTTTTCTCATTGGTTGGCGTTCACGTGCACAGCGCGTGGTGTGCATGTGTTGTGAACGTGATACATGGCTATGTGTGGGAAATAACTGATGGACGCTGCATACTCCCCTCCCAGCGACAGCGATTATTTTTCATTTTTTTTGACGTATGAAACCAATCCGGGAAACGAACTTTACGTCCCGAACGGGTTGTTTGAGGTGCAGGTTCTGTAGTGTTAGGCTGCACTACTGAAGGCTGAGGTGCTGCAGTGGGAGTAGTAACTGTAGAACATGGATCAGGTGCTGGAGGTTTCACAATGTATGCAGGTTTTAATCTGTCAATGGAGACAGAAACTACCTTACCATTGACGTCGATGTCGAACACCTTGTTATTGCGTTTGATGACTCGGTAAGGACCATCATACGGTTGACGCAATGGCTGCTTGACACAATCACAACGTAAAAATACATATTCTGTGGTCAAAATCGACGATGGCACAAAAATTGGTTTGGATCCATGACGCGACATTGGTGGAGTGCGAATATGACGCATGTGCTCCTTTAATTTTTCGACAAATGTGGTGGGATCAGTAGGAGCACTACATTCGTCGAAAAAGTCCCCAGGCAGTCGAAGGGAGGAACCGTAAACAAGTTCCGCTGAGGAGCAGCCTAGATCGAGTTTCGGAGCGGACCGGAGACCAAGCATCACAGTGGGGAGAACTTCCGTCCAGCGATCAGTTGCGTAACATTTAATCGCTTGCTTTAGAGGGCGGTGAAACTCTTCTATTAACCCGTTTGCGATTGGATGGTAGGCAGTAGTGCGGATTTTTTTTGCACCGAGAAATTTCGACAAGGAGCGAAATAACTCGGACTCAAACTGCCTGCCTTGGTCGGTCGTTATGATGGAGGGGCATCCGAAACGGGAAATCCAGGTGTTGTAGAATTTCTCTGCGACTGTTGATGCTGTCATATCTTTCATTGGTACCGCTTCGGGCCATCGAGTGAAACGATCTATCATAGTAAGACAGTAAATGTATCCGTTAGACGGTGGGAGTTGACCCACGATATCCAGATGCACATGATGGAATCGACCGGACGGTTCACTGAAATTCTGAAGCGGCGACTTAATGTGGCGGTGCACTTTGGATTTCTGGCATGGAACGCAATACTTGGTCCATTTTGCAGAATCAGAAGACACCGAGGGCCAGATGAACCGCTGCCGGACGAGCTTACTAGTGCGATGAGAGCCAGGATGTGCAAGGTTATGTACACTCTCAAACACTGCTTGTCGGAATTCTTTTGGGATATAGGGGCGAGCAATTCCAGTGGAGAAATCACAGTATAATTCTGTCTCAGAATTTGGGAGTACAGTTTTTTTTAACTGTAGGGAATTATCTTTTGATAACAGTAACTTTAATTCGGGGTCACAAGCTTGTGCTTGGGATATTTGATCGTAATTAATTTTACTTGGGAGGGATATAGCGGAAATACGGCTCATAATATCTGCTGCAATATTGGAATTCCCTGAAATATGGCGCACATCACAAGTAAATTGAGAAATGAATGATAATTGGCGAATTTGTCGAGGTGAACATTTTTCAGGTTTTTGACGAAAAGCAAATACCAGGGCTTTGTGGTCAGTATACCAAATAAATTCTCTTGCTTCTAGCATGTGACGAAAATACCGAATAGAAGCATAAGCTGAAAGTAATTCTCGATCATAAGCGCTGTAATTAATTTCCGTTGGAGTTAGGCGTCGCGAAAAGAAACCAAGTGGTTGTAACTCATTATCAACAAGTTGATGTAGTGCACTGCCTATTGCGAAATCGGAAGCATCAGTATGCAATACAAGTTTTGCAGATGGAGAAGGATGAGCTAAAAGAGTAGCATCAGCCAATAATTGTTTACATTTTTTAAATGAGGCAATAGCTGAAGTTGACCAGTTAATTACTGTATTATCTTTCTTTTTTACAGATCCTTTTAAGAAATCATGCAGCAAAATTTGTGCTTCCGCTGCGTGCGGTAGAAATCTCCTGTAAAAATTCATAAGACCTAAAAATTTTCGTAACTCATGTACAGTTTCAGGTTGTTTATAATCAAGAATAGCTTGCACTTTACTAGGTAAGGGTTTAATACCTGCAGGAGTAATTAAATGACCTAGAAAATCTAATTCTGATTTACCTAACACACATTTTGATGCATTTAATTTTAAGCCATATAAAGTTAACCTCTCAAAAATCTGACGAAGATGAATTTTGTGCTCTTCAACAGACTCAGAAAAAATAAGAATATCATCCAAATAAACATAGCAGAAAGATAAACCGCGTAACACTTCATGCATGAAGCGCATAAAAGTTTGAGAACCGTTAACTAAACCGAAACTTAATTTGGTAAATTCATAAAGGCCCCATGGGGTGGTAACTGCAGTTTTAGGGATATCAGGTTCATGAATAGGGATTTGGTGGTATGCCCTAAAAATATCTATTTTAGAAAAAATTGACTTACCATGAAGTGCATGGGTAAAATCATGAAAATAGGGAATAGGATATGAATCAAATTCTGTGACAGAATTTAATTTACGGTAATCACCGACTGGTCTAACAGATGAATCCGCTTTAGGCACACAGTGTAAAGGTGAGCTCCAAGGGCTTCTTGACGGACGAATAATCCCTTGCTCTAATAGGTATTCGAATTCACCTTTTACTTTGTCATAAATCGATGGGTGTAAACGCCGAGGTTTAGCATACACAGGCGGGCCTTTTGTTAAGATGTGATGCACTGTGGAATGTGGAATTGATTTATGCACTAAGGTGGGGTTTGTCAAATCTGGAAATTCTTTTAAGATATCCTGGAATTCACATGATTTATCACACACTAGATGCACAGATTTTTGTAGCGTAGGTTGCACACTTCCGAAAGCACGTAAAGATGTTTCTGCGTGAATTAGCCTTTCTTTCCGTAAATCAATGATGATGTTGAAATGCTTTAAGAAGTCGGCTCCGATGATGGGGCAAGTTACGTCGGCTACCACAAATGTCCACGGTAAATTTAAACGTAAGCCGAGGTCTAGTTGACGATGAATCATTCCGTACGCAGGAATTTTTGTATTATTTGCTGCGTACAGCGAAAATGCTGAAGATGCATTTCGTTTTTGAGAAGTTGCAGGAGGCAGAACAGATTTCCGAACCGCTGTCAATAAGAAATTTCTGACCAGTTTTGCGATCAAAAACAAACAATCTGCTGCTGGAATTGGAGAGATTTTCCGTCATCCCAGCTATGGCGGAGTTAGGGAGTTTTTTTGGTTACTGAAATTACAAGGCGAGGCACACTTTCTAGCATCTTGTCCGAACCGGCGATGATAGAAACACAGTCCACTGGAGTGCTGGTTATTCCTCGAAGACGAGCGCTGCCGATTATACGAACTTCTGCGGTGCGGAGAACGGGAGTTGCGGGAAAAGGTCAGCTCCTCGACTTTCCGTGTGAGCTCCGAAATTTGCCTCTCCAACTTCTCCATGGGGGATTCAGGAGTGGGCGGCGGAACACTGCTTGTCGCTGCAAAAATAGAGTGCGGCATTGCGACTTCGGCTATCTTGTCGGCGATTTTTGCTAGAGTATCGAGCGATTCTGAACTGGCGGAAAAAATCGCCGAAACGTGAGGCGGCATCCTCTGCATCCACAGATTTTTCAGAAAATCATCATTGAGACGATTGGCAGAAAGTTCTTTCATTTTCCGCAAGAGCTGACTAGGACGCTCATCTCCTAGTTGAAGGTCAGAGAGCAATTTTTTTATAGTCTGATTTTCAGACTCCGCAAATTCGGATATTAGGCGATCCGCAAGAGTCTTGTATTTGTTTTGTGCTGGAGGATTGAGCACAATATCTGAAACGTGTGAAAGAGTTTCTGAGTCAACGTTTGCCACTAACGCAGCGTATTTTGTTTCGTCGGCGGTGATTCCACTGTACAGGAAGGCATTTTCACACTGCAATATCCATAAGCGCACATTTGCTCTCCAGAAGGGGGGAAGCTTCAACGCCACGCGAGAAACTTGCCCCGCGGCGGCGAGGGGAGCGTTGTCGGTTGACATCTGGCGTCCGAAGAGAGGGAAATGGAGTTCCGAAGAAAAGGAAACGGTTTTCACTTCTCGTGCTGCCGCTTGCTCCTCTCGCTCATGAATCAGTTAACATTTGAAGATTTTTGCATGTACAATTAATTACCGGGTCACCAGTGCTGTGACACCCGATTAAAGAGATAGTTGTTATCAAACATTTATTGACTTGATTAAATTACTATTTACAAAAATGCTATGTACAAAGAGGAAAAAGATTGGCACGCATCCTGTTGATGCGGCGGTTGTGCTCGAAGTCAAGCTTGAGGGGTCGAGACCCAGAAGAGGGATGCAGCTCGTTGCTTCCCATTGGCCAATGTCCACATGCACAGGTCGTGGTGTACACGTGATGTACACGCGAATGTGTGAATGAGATTTTTCTCATTGGTTGGCGTTCACGTGCACAGCGCGTGGTGTGCATGTGTTGTGAACGTGATACATGGCTATGTGTGGGAAATAACTGATGGACGCTGCATATTCAACCCTACATTTAAAATATGGGGAATTCTTAAAGAAAGACCCACTGATGCTCATCAATTTCTTTCCAGAAGCAAGAAAACCTTACCCCGTTAAGTGGGAAAAGAGTGGAACAAATTATCTCAAGGAGGCCTGGATCAACTTATTTTGCATACGCTGCGCTTTTTTTTTTTTCATAAATTGACTGCAGTTCACCTGTTGACCACCATTGACTGCAGTCTTTAGCCTGTCATTTTGCAATTTTTTTTCATAAATTAAAAAATGCTATTAGTCACTTTTTTTCGTTAGCATGCACATTATGATGATGGTATTGAAGTTTTGTCGCTTGAATATCTAGTTGAAAATTATCACACTAACTCGAGAACGATTTCATACTTTTTGCGAAATTTTCTACCTTTTGGAATCAAGTTACCTTAAGTGTGTGAAACTTGAGCCTCCTACTTTGTGTATTTCTCGTGTTAAGGATTGACGAAACTGATAAAATATTTTTATACGTTCTTTCTTACATTTTTGCCTTTAGATTTACCAAATAACAATTATTTTCTAATGACGAGCATGTTGATGTAAGTACAAGATTAATAGTAAAGTAGATTGAGAGCTGCCTAGCAATACATAATTTTCATACACGTATGCGTGTAAATGTGAGGATTTCTTACGATTATATATTCGACATTTAAGAAACCACTAGCTGCGTAGCCCGGCTTTGCACGGGCTGTAATGTAGTGAAGGCAGTTTGAGAAAACTACTCGCCACCAAGGCGGCTCGCCTTTAAAGAAATGAGGAAAGTTTAAACAGTTTACTCGCCGTCAAGGCGGCTCGCCTTTACAGTAGCGAGGAAAGTTTCAATTCACTACTCGCCGCCAAGGCGGCTCGCCTTTAAAGTACCAAGGAAAAGTTTAATAAACTACTCCCCGCTAAAGCGGCTCGCTAAAAAGCTTTCCTGCATCAAAGAATCAATCGAATTATTTACACATACTTCCTCAAAAATAAAGACGATGTCAAGTAGCGCATACTTAGCACTCTCCCTAAATAACAAATAAAATTCCTTTCCAAAAACAATTATTTCCAAACCGCTTTCTTCCTGTAAAATTAATTGCAAAATTCTAAACGAAAAAGTTCTTTTAATATTTGGATCGCAGCCAGAAAACGTCCATTCTAAAAACAGCAATTGCAATTTTATTTAAAAATACATTTTCAAAATGGTACCAGAGAAAAAATATGTCATTAATAATTATAATAAAAACAATTGTTAGAATTTTGTTATAACACGTATTCAAAATGACAATGGAAAAAAATAACACCCTTTCATTTTAAAAGGTTCAAATTAATTAACGTTTTAATTTAGGGCCGAATTCAAGTGAAACACCATTGCAATCGCTTCGAGGCGTTTGCATATTGCAACCGCTATACTGTAAGTCGAATTCAAGTGAATTCGTTTCACTTGAATCCAAATTTTGGAATTTGCGATTGCATTGGTGAGTTGCGATCGTCCGTGTTTCACTTGAATCCCTGCCTTAAAATCGCAACGGAAAGAAATAAATATCTTGGAGCTTTAAATAGTTCAATAATTTAATTAACGTTTTAATTCAAAATGGCAACGGTAAGAAAAAATGTCTTGGAAGTTTAATCATTTATTAGGCTTAATCGCTTTAAATTTGACTACTTATTAATTGATATCTTCGCTAATTAAAATCGTATAATTATATAGATTGAAACTAATGAAGCTTGAAAAATTACCTATCTATCGGTACCTGGTTCGACTTTCAGGTCATTGGCGTTCAGGAGAAAGAAGCGTGACATAGAAAGATAGAAAGAAAGATAGTTAGAAAGATACTCAGTTTTTAATATAAGTAGACTAGCTGCCAGGGCAGCTAGATTAGCTTCCTGCGGCATGTTGATGCATAACGTCCCCCCTCTCTAACTTTTACCTCATTCTGAAGTTTTATTTGATATAATTTAATGTTCATTCGATTTCAAGACGTACCACGAACGTGGCCCGGCGTTGCACGGGCACTTCGTGCCCTGAAAGTAGTGAGGAAAATGTCAAGAAACTACTCCCCGCCAAGGCGGCTCGCTAACAGGCGCTTCACGCCTTTACTTTTTTCCTGTATAAAAAAAATCATTCGAATTATTGAGATGCTTCGCGCCTTCAAGATGGGAGGAAAGTTTCAGTAAGTTCAGCTCAGGCGCGGATCCAGAGTGGGGTCATGGGGATCATGACCCCCCCCCTTAACCGACCAAATATAGCAAAAAATTGCATTTTTGGGACTTATTTTACGAAAAAACTGCCAAACCACCCCATTTTTGCACAAAAATTGCACTTTGACCCCCCCTTTCCGAAAATGACCCCCTCCTTAACCAGAAGCTGGATCCGCCCTTGGTTCAGCTCGCTCAAAGGAGAAAAAGCAGACATTGATACTCAGTTTTTAATATAAGTAGATGGCTCTTCAACAAATGAATGTTTCAAAATATTACAAGTAGCTAGCGATAAAAATACTATGTAAGTCGCCCGCTTATGAGTTTCGTGTTTGATTTAGTTAAGCCTTCATTCAAAATTCTCATTTTCATTTTTATTATTGTTTCATGGCATGGCAACCACGTTTTGCAATGCAAGAATGGATTTCATATTTAATCATTTATTAGGCTTAATCGCTTTAAACTTGACTACTTATTAATTGATATCTTCGCTAATTAAAATCGTATAATTATATAGATTGAAACTAATGAAGCTTGAAAAATTACCTATCTATCGGTACCTGGTTCGACTTTCAGTTCATTGGCGTTCAGGAGAAAGAAGCGTGACATAGAAAGATAGTTAGAAAGAAAGATAGTTAGAAAGAAAGATAGTTAGAAAGATACTCAGTTTTTAATATAAGTAGATTGTTTCATAAAATGTGTTTACGTTGCTCCGTGAAATTCGTGTATTACATCAGATTATACATGATGTTTCAAATAATGTTTGCCACTCAGCCTAAAAGTCCACGTAAAGTATCTTTTATGCCCATTTTTGCTGTTGTGATAAATGTAGAAATTTAGCCAAAATATCAAGTTGGTTCGATTGTTTTCACCTTTTATTTTATCTCCGTAATATCGGTAATGAAATAAGGCTTTCTTGCTTGACAAGAGATTCTTTTTCATATCTTTGCCAGGACAAAATCTTTTAATATAAACATTTCAGTATTCATTAGTTTGAAATTAAAACATATGCTTTTAGCAAAACCTTCCTTAGATATCTTCCATAACACATAATACTTTTTCAAATGTTTCATGGGAATGATTAAATTAGTGTTCAACTAGAACCTATATGTATATACTATAACGGCTGAGTTAAAGTTTAATAGAAATACAAGCATACCGTTGAACGAAAATAACAGCATGCAAATAAATAGCCTTACTTTGTCCCTTTCAATTTAAACCTCTGCTTATACAATGTAGCGCTTCAAAAGTAATACTTTGTTTCCATGAGCTTAATTTGATCAAATGATTTCAACAAATAATTAAATACCGATTCAGAGTGGAACAATTTCATTCACACTCTTAGAAATTTTCCTCCGGGTAGATCGAAACAAATTAAGAGTCAAAGCAATCACGATCCCCCCTAGGAAGAATACTCTTTACATATGAAAGGAATTAAAATTCACGTATTATATAATTCGCGCGGTATATTTTTGAAATTACTTATATTAATTTCGATTTAGATAAATCATACAGCGAATCATAAAGCAAAAAAAAAAATTATGCAGAAATGAAAAACTCAACTGAAGAAACTACGGGTCTTTAAGTGGAGATATTTATTTCATTTCATTTTATTTATTTATTTATTTATTTTGAGTTTTACGTAAATTGGCTTAGATTTGTTTTTTTTTATCACTTGAATGTGATTAATTTCTGCAGAGGTAGTTGATAAACATGAGATATGTATTGCATTGCCGGAAAGAACTGCAGGTAAAATTTAAGAGTAAAAATTGAAACATCAAAAAGGTTGAAGCAATTACACCCACAGCTCTGTCATGGCATCCTGAGACTGCAGTTTCGTCCTTATTCTGGACTCATCAGTCAGGAACAGCCAAAAACCTAGCTGGAGGCAAGGATCCACTTATTGTAGCTAAGATTTCCAACAAACTGGTAGATAAAATGAGTTTATCTTACCAGCGAGCTTCCGCAAACCATGGTGCGACTAAACTCCAAATTTAAAGGCAAAAACTGGGTAATATGCAATAAGTTACCCCCCCCCCCCATAAGTCGCCCATAAGCAATCACACCCACAACTCGGCCATGACATGAATTTAACTTACCTTTATCTTGTATTTACCCTAAATAAGTAAAGTATATCTCTGCAATTTTCATTTTTCTTTTTCTGAAACCTAAACTAATTACTTTAAATGACATAACACATTTTTACAATTCAAAACAAGTTTTACTGCCTCTTTAGTTAAAATTTTTTTTTTTTTTTCTGTCAAAACTAATTGTTTCCTTAACACTTTCAGTGCATTCACATTTATAAAAACTACATGCATTTTAAATTTTTTCCTATGCTACACACAAACACACCTAGAAAATTAAAAGAGAAAACAAAAACTTAAAGATTTAAGCATTCTTTTGGTACTGGGATATTAAAAAAAACAAGTGGGTAGGAGTTGTGGAAGCCATTACATCAACTCATAAAATAATAATTTATATATAGTATAATATTGTTGTTTCACTTCTTTTTGTGATACTATTATATGATATGACAACTAAACAATTTAAGTAAAAGTCTTAGACCTTCCCGTCAACACAATTCAGAACTTAGTTTGGAGTTTTTATGCATTAAAGTGACATCTTGTCACTTTACATGAATTCACATCAAAGCATTGCAGATATTTTTAGTAAATTGAGATCCTCTTTATCTTTGACGCAGTATTTGGATTTTACTTATATTTGAACGCTTTATTATCATTTTTACTTTTTTAGATTTATTATGTTAATTCTTAGTTCTATGCTTCTCAGTTATTTTCTAACATCATAACTAGATGATGATTTGTATCTATCTACATGCTTGATCATTAGTTTAAGCATGTGGATAGATATAAATCATTCACTTTATTTATTAGCATCTTTATTTATTAGCAAAAAATTAAAAAAAAATAATAAATTAAGTCATTATTGTCCTTAAATGTTGTGAATTGAAGATACTAAAATGGGGTTTAAATTATCTCAAATTTGTTTTGATCCTTTGATCGTGCTTGCCTTTTATGTTTTAACAAAATTCAGAAATAATCAAATTTTTAAGGTAGGGTGAGTTCTGGTAAGTGCGTCCACGGGGTAAGTGCGTCCACTGGGAATTATATGAAGACTGTCTTGAAATGGCTCCTGCAACGCATCGACTATGTTAGATAACTGTCTAATGATAATTTCAATAGGTAGAATTCAGGCCTGGATTCAATAGACGAAACACAATCAGGGATAACTTAAATGTCTTCAAAAAAAACTCTTTTAAGTAAAGATTGAGAAGGTTTTGTTTCAGTTTCTCTTGTAGTCATACCAAGCAATTAAAGTCAAGAAATGCAAGTTGTTTCTTTTAAGTAATAGCTACTAATAACATACATGGGGTATTTTGATCAAATACTCTAACTAAAATTTGTTTATATGACGGTACGCACTTTCCCTTTCTTTAAAGTAAGGTGGGGGTAAGTGCGCACCATTATGATGGGGCAAGTGCGTACCACTATCATGAGGCATATGCGTACTATTATGCGGAGCAAGTGCGTACCATTATGATGAGGCAAGTGTGTAC
This sequence comes from Uloborus plumipes, assembly GCA_038373865.1. NCBI lineage: Eukaryota > Metazoa > Arthropoda > Arachnida > Araneae > Uloboridae > Uloborus > Uloborus plumipes. The sequence goes on from JAXGGA010008200.1 coordinate 36,398, forward strand.
CATTACGTGGAAAATACGACTCTCGTAATTCATCTTTAATTTTGCTTATAACTCTTTTATAAACCGATTATAAATCCGACGTCATTTCCATCAAGTATTTATATTAACATTGAATGCGGCATAAGATTTCAATTTTATTCATTACCTCTGAAATATATTGGCTTTTAGATATCAGTTAGTAAATTTTTCGTTGAAAATAGCGATCATGAGCTGTACTTAATTTAAACCAGAATGACAAATGAAGCAATGAAATTAAGTGAAACACTAAATAAGGAACCAACAGATTCAAAAAACGAAGGTGGAGTAATGAATAAATTATATTTAAGAAAATTAAAGAACACCTTGTGAAAAACTATTTGAATGTACAAGAAAAAAAAAGTACAAGTATCACATCATGATCAATTATTCCTTTTTTTTTGCTCTTTATTTTGTGTTTTTTCTTACTGTTGCTGATTCTAATAAGAAAAATATTTTAAAACCGTATTTATTCAAAAAAAAAAAAAAAGAGAATTGTTCACTCAGGTCACCTAACGATTTACCATACAAATAGAATGAAAGAAAATCACAGGGGTACGCACTTACAACAAAGCTATTGGACGCACATGTCTCATCTTACATTTAAGAAGGGGTAAGTGCGAACCCTGGCTTAAACACAGACAGATTAATGTATTTAACCAAAATAAACTATGTTGTCTTTGAGTGATTATTACTAAATAAAAACAACTTACATTTGCTCACTTGGTCTTATTAAAAGGACAGAGGAAGAATCACAGACACAACTCTCTCAATCTTCAAATCACAGTTGTTCGCAAGACGCGTGGAATATCACTGATTGCGTTTCATCCATGCAAGCAAGTGCTGATCTCTAGTATTAGGAATTATCCCAAGGCAACTACCTAACATATTTAATATATGCCAGAAGTTTTTTCCTGCTCATATTCACATAATTTAAGGTGGACGCACTTACCCCGCTAGGTAGGGAAAGTGCGTACCTTAGAATAGGTGTCATGAACTAGGTCACAAAACCTATGCTTATGGTTTATTTGACACATTATATGCTTGAACATCTCAGTAAAGGATCTGGAAAGAAAACTAAAAAAAATTTGTGAGTGTCCAAGATTTTTCAACAGAGCAGCATCCTTGAGAACATGAACTTTGAAAAAAAGGTACGCACTTACCAGAACTCACCCTACCTCAACTCAAGCTTTACGTCCCCTTCCCCTCCAATTGCTTTTTTTTTTTTTTTGCTGAACTGGCATTTTGCAATCCCTTCTAGTTGAATTTTTTTCTCTATATATTTTATAGCGCTTTGGCGTTCTTGTTTTTTTTTTTTCTTTCTTTCTTTCTTCCTTTAGTTTTTGTTTATTTATTTCTACAACGAACTGTGCATTAATTTTTTCCTCCGCTATATGCGCCCTTACGAGCTTGCGCCCCTAGGCCAATACCTAGGATGGCCTATTGGGTAATCCGGGCCTGCCTCGAACGCCACTGTACAAAGACGAACAGCAGATATTTGCACGACGGCAAATATCGTCTGCACCACACACACACTCCTACGCTCACAGTCACGCACAAACATGCACACACACTATACGCATCTATGGCAATCCACTCCTACCTAATCTCCTTCGACCGTGGTTAACGTTGTGGTTATTTTTTCAGATTAGACCCGAAACCTCTCTGCCAGTCCACCTGCTCCTGGTGCATGTCCTCCTTTGAGACCTCGACCTCCGCTCCTGCTGGTGGTTGTGCAAATGTCTTACACGCACACAGAGATATAAAAGACAGTCCACACACACAAACACGTACACATTTACAACACACACACGCATGCACGCACCCATGGCAATCCACTTCCACCTTATCTCCTTCGATCGTCGTTAACGTTGTGATTCCTTTTCAGATAAGACCTGGAATCTCTTTGCCCGTCCACCTGCTCCTGGTTCAGATCCTCTTCTGGGACCTCGACCTCCGCTCCTCCTGGCGGTTGTGCCCATGTCCTACATACACAGAGAAAGAAGACAGCCTGCACACACGGTTTGGGGTCAAAATGTCGCGACCGAAATGTCGCGGGCCAAAATATCGCTGCCAAAATGTCGCCGAGCCAAAATGTCGCGGGCAAAAATGTCGCCGGTCCAAAATGTCGCCGAGCCAAAATGTCGCGGGCTAAAATGTCGCGGGCCAAAATGTCGCCGGTCCAAAATGTCGCCGAGCCAAAATGTCGCGGGCTAAAATGTCGCGGGCCAAAATGTCGCCGGTCCAAAATGTCGCCTGCCCAAAATGTCGCGGGCCAAAATGTCGCGTGGTCAAAATGTCGCCGGTCAAAAATGTCGCCGGTCCAAAATGTCGCCGGTCCAAAATGTCGCCGGTCAAAAATGTCGCCGGTCAAAAATGTCGCCGGTCTAAAATGTCGCCGGTCCAAAATGTCGCCGGTCCAGAATGTCGCCGGTCAAAAATGTCGCCGGTCCAGAATGTCGCCGGTCAAAAATGTCGCCGGTCCAAAATATATCCGTTCCAAAATGACGTAAGTGTATAGTACAGATTGAATGTTTCCAGTAATTCACAAATTCAATGCAGCTTAATTATGTAGCTCAATTTTACTAATAAGCTTGTCACGATATGATAAATACACCTGTTTAGTAACTTTTTTTAAACGTAGCAGTTTAGAAAATTAGCTTAAGTTATTAACAAAAATGTAACTAAATTGATTTCTTCTAAAGCTTAAATTATTTCAGTACCAAAATAATGCCATAGTTTTTTCAGGGCTGTACTTAGGGCCCAGGGACGCTAAATTTCTTCCTTTTTTAATACGCTTTTACTAGTTTCACAAGTAGGTTTTTTTGTTTGTTCGTTTGTATGTATGTAACTCTGAGTCAAAAATAAAATTCACGTTCTTTACAAACGTATAAAAGTAATATGTTTAATACCATTATTATTACTAAAGGCTAAACTATATTGCATGTTGATGTATAATAAGTGCATTTGACATTAGTTCTGAGTTGGGCATCGATCGTCCACAAAATGCATATTATAAGTGCATGTAAACTTAGCGGATATTCAACAGTTTTCAAAATCTTCTTTTGAATTTGATTTACTCTAAAAGCGTATTTTTTAGTTTTTTTAAACTATATTTAGGATTATTTCTTTTTTTTTTCACACAAAGAAATTAAACAAATAAATTTGCTGTAAAGGCATTTTTTTTTTTGCAAAAACGGAATACCGTTTAATCACCGCGTAGCCGGCAATTTTCTTATAGAACATTTTCTTTAAGAGTTGTTTGGGGACGTTTGAAATCAAATTAGTTCATGGAATTATTGCTTTCTTTGTAACAACTGAGTGGTGGAAGGGGAGGTGAAATGTCAAGAGAAAAAATGGTATTATATTCAACTCCACATTTAAATACTGATTGTAACGAAGGTACAGAACCATGTCTGAGCTGATTAACGCCAGAAATGAATAAGCATCTCTCCCTTTAAGACCATTCTACAAACAAAATTTTGTTTGAATACTTGCATTACTTCTTGATATACATCACTCACAAATAATGAAAAATAAAAAGTTCAATTGCTCTGCTTCCTCGATGATGTGGCGTATCTTCTGAAGGCTTCCTATGGGCCAATTTTTATTTTATTTCGTCTGAACCTTCTTCAGACATTAATCACGCTATGCTGAAAACGTTCCATTACATTCTTGCATGTAAAAACTTGGAAGAACTAGCGGCAAAAACCAATCAGCACTGAATCACATATTGGTTGGTACATGTATGTACCAAATTTCATTCTAATTCACGCACTAAGTTTTGTGGTAGAGTCGCCCCCAAAAAATGGGTCACGCAGATACACACTTACACATTTTCCCTTAAAAAAAATAAACGATAAAATTGAATTCCTCACACGTCAGAAAGTGTAAATTCTTCCAAATTGACAATTTTTCACTGATCCAATACTTTCTTTTACACATTTTATGAAGAAGAAAATAAAAAGACCTCTATTATTTAAATAATATAGACTTGCTTTCGATCATGTAAGAAATTTTAACAGAAACCAAGTTTCAAACATTGTATATCTGTCTTATTCATTTCACTGTTCTTCAACTTCTTTTTTAACACACAAATTTTCCTTTCGATATCAATTAAACTTGGCTTGGGCTGCTAATCTATTCGTTTTTAAGTTGGTAGATAGCGAGTTACGGTGAAATAAGCTATTGTAAATAAATAACGTACGCTTGTTTGAAAACTATTTGTTTCTTGGAAAGCGCTCGAAACAGTTACAAGCCGAAAGGGTAAATTTTTTTTTAGTATTTTCAAAAATTTTAGTCCATACTATCGTTAACGCACACGTTCATCAACAGCAATTAGCAATTTTTTGCTAATTCGGTGTAAAAAAGCCTTTTCATATATTTTAATTTTTGATACTAACTGTATCAATATCGGACCTTCTACATTTTTGTCTGACGACATTTGAACTGGCGACATTTTGGCCCGCGACATTTGTGACCGTCAACATTTTGGACCGGCGACATTTTTGACCTGCGACATTTTGAACCTGCGACATTTTGGACCGGCGACATTTTGGCCCGGCGACATTTTGGACCGGCGACATTTTGTCCCGGCGACATTTTTGACCGGCGACATTTTGACCACGCGACATTTTGGCCCGCGACATTTTGGCCCGCGACATTTTGGACCGGCGACATTTTGGCCCGCGACATTTTAGCCCGCGACATTTTGGCTCGGCGACATTTTGGCGGCGACATTTTGGACCGGCGACATTTTGGCCCGCGACATTTTGGCTCGGCGACATTTTGGCTCGGCGACATTTTGGACCGGCGACATTTTGGCCCGCGACATTTTGGACCGGCGACATTTTGGCCCGCGACATTTTAGCCCGCGACATTTTGGACCGGCGACATTTTAGCCAGCGACATTTTGGCTCGGCGACATTTTGGCCGCGACATTTTGGCCCGCGACATTTCGGCCGCGACATTTTGGGCGTATACCGAAAAAAACTGGTAGCGAATGTGAAATTAGAATACCAGCGAGCGACTGCACACGGGATCGGTACAACTCGTAAATTTTCAGGCAGTGCTCGGGTATAAAGCAGAGAGTAACTTCCCATAAGTAAGGACTAAGGCAGGAACATGCAATACACCGCAAACTCCATACGTGGAAAATCTAGTTTAAACTTGTTGACCTTTTTTATCTTGGACATTAATTATAAACAAAAGTTCAGCATTATTTCCCAAAAATATGCTTTAAAATTTTTTTAACTATTGTATTCTTTAAAAAAGACGTGGGGACCCACTTATCCCTCAAGAAGGGGTAAGGGGCTAACCCCCCATTTATTTATACCTTAAGTGAGTATATCTAAAAAAGGAGTTTGCTGGTTCTACCTGATAAAGTACGTAAAAATTTAGTAGAATTTTTTTATGTATCCATTAACGAGATATCTACTTACATTTAAATCTGTAGGACACAGAAAATTATAAAGCGGAATACACGCAAAACAATTATGTCTGTGAAATTCATTAAAAGCCGTTAGGGATATTTTTTTTTGTTTTGTTTTTACACATAAATTGGTGTTGAATAAATACAATAGAGTCGATTAAGATCAGTTTCGGTAATATAAAAAAAATAGGTTCAAAAAAATAGAAACGCTAATGGCAGCGTCTTATTTGAAGTTTGCTGAGGGAGAAACATTATCATTTCATCCTTCAGTTATAATTCTAACACCACTTACGTTAAACCAATAAAAAGTGTAGCTATTTCGATTCTTTCTATCAAGTTTAGCAGTAACTTTTTCATTTATATCATATTCTAAAATTAGAACTTCATAATACTTTATGGTTTTCTTTGATGCAAGTTTTTCAAATGCATAGTTACCAGCTTTTGCAGTTTTTGTAGCTGAAACATCAATTCCTTTTAGGTCTACATCATTATCTCTCATGTCATCTTGGAAATTGCTTCATCATAACTACTTTTTATTTTGAAAACATCATTAATATGAGGGGAATTAATATGATATACTTACACCATAGTGAGGGGACCCACTTACCCTAATAGGGAAAACTACGGGGTAAGTAGGACCCTTCCCCTAAAATACCTATTAATAATACTTTGCTTAAAAATTCCTATTGCAATGCGTACTTCATGTTAAACTCTACAAGAAAACGTACGGAACGTAGAAAAATATAATAAAAACTAACTTTGAAACACTTCTTTGAAAAGTGTTGCTTGAACTTGCAAGATTTTTTTCTGACATAAGTTATATGATCAAAAAAAATTTCTATAAAACCCAAATACATGCAAAACCAATCAATGTGATAAAATATAACATAATCAGTATAAAAAAGTATAAAAACTATATACGTATTTCAGTTTTAAGGGGGTGGCCCATTAACCCCAGTAGCCCACTTACCCAAACCAACCCTAATGTAAGTCTAGAAAAAGCACTAAGCAGTCTATGAGATGGATATCTTTTGCGTCTAGACGGTCTTGTATATCCTAAGCACTATGACGTAACGCATTATCTTAACCGATCATCAATAAAGCGGAACCATTTTCCAACAGCCCCTATAAAAGTCGAAAGTGCTGGACATGAATTCCATCAATGTTCTTTTGGCAGGTTATACAGTCTTCTGACAAACACAAATAATTCCATTCAAATACCTACCATAACGTGTACCCGGACCATTACACTGCAAGCTATGTACTGATCTACTTCTAGCATATTTTTTCGACAATATACTCTGGAAACTACAGGCATATCAATTTACGCCAACAAACGAAAAACTGGATCTACTCCACAACTGTTATACACCGTCTCCATTGTTCTTTGCAATGATGGGGGCCGTGCATCCCAAGAATCATAACTATAAATTAATGCTATATTTTAGCATATGTAATCTCACTTTTGATCCAATATTGTCTGTGAATATAACTTGAATAAATACAAATATTACTTCGAGGTCCTTTACTGCATATACACTGCTCGACATTGAAAATGCAACACCAAGAAGGAGTGGTCAGAAATTGATGAAATTTGGTAAGAAGACAGAGACAGCATGGAACAATACGTGATATTTATTTCAAAATGAATAAGCAAAATTTAGAGCGAGGACGGCGTCGGCTCAGTAAGAAGTAGGGCCACCGCGGACAGCGATGCACGAAGAAACACGTTTAGGCATGGAGTCAATAAGCCTGCGGATGGTGTCCTGAGGGATGGCACTCCATTCCCTTTCAACCATTTGCCACAGTTCGTCCTCTGAACGAGGCAGTGGCAGGTTCTGCAAACGGCGTCCAATCACGTCCCACACGTGTTCGATTGGTGACAAGTCAGGAGAGTATGGTGGCCAGGAAAGCATCTGTACACCTCGTAGAGCATGTTGGCTGATTCGAGCACTGTGAGGCCGGGCGTTATCCTGTTGAAAAATTGCATTTGGCAGACCCTGAAGGTAGGGGATTGCCACCGGCCGCAGTACATTATCTACATATCGTTGGGCCGTCATAGTGCCCCGAATACGAACTAGAGGTGATACGGAATTGTATGCAATGGCGTCCCAAACCATTATGCCACGTTGTCGCACTGTGGGGCGTTCCACAGTTACTGCCGGATTCGATCTTTCTCCACGTCGATGCCACACACGTATGCGATGACTATCGCTGGACAAACAGAAGCGGGATTCATCTGAGAACACTACGGTTTGCCATTCTGCCATCCACGTCGCTCTGGTCTGGCACCATTCCAAACGTTGGAGTCTGTGCTTTGAGGTCAATGGCAGTCTTCTTAGCGGGCGCCGTGATTGCAGGCCACGTGCAACCAGTCGACGGGAAAGGGTTCTGGTCGACACAGGAACATCCAGGGTACCTTGCACGTGCTACAGAATCGACGTACAAGTGACTTGCGGGTCCGCCACAGCTTGTCGGTGAATCCGTCGATCCAAGCAGTCTGACGTCACTCTGACTGCACCTGCATCCCTCAATGTGGCTACATTTCCTCTTTCCAACCATCTCCGACACAGCCGATGCACAGTGCTTGCATCCATGTGGGTATAAGCTGCAATTTGACGTATGGACCAACCTCTCCTTCTCAGTCCGATCACCATACCCCTTGTACAGTCGTCTATATGCTGGAAGTGTCTTCGCTGAGGACGGCGTGGCATTTCCTCCTATCACACGTATCCTTCGAGACAAAAACCAAAATTCTCCGATAATTAGTCTGGCAGAAAAACCAACATGAACATAGCCCACTTTTCAACTTCATTCTCTTATATCTTACTTCACGTGCGTCGGAGAGCTGCGCATTTCATATCATTTGCATAACTCAGTGACGTGCGTCTACGGTAAAATTTGCATGAATTTCTGACCACTCCTTCTTGGTGTTGCATTTTCAATGTCGAGCAGTGTATGTAAGGCTTCCAATTAAAAGGGAAAAAAAAACCAAAAATGTATAACGAGAAAAAAAAAATCTCTCATAGCCGATTGAAGTAAAACCAATAGTCTGGTTTTCCACCGAAGCAATTACGAAAAAAAAATACAGCAAAATAAAAATCATGTTTTAGACTACTTTTCCGTCAAAGTGAAACAAAGACGAAAAGAAACATTAAAAGTGGCTCAATGCATATGAAAAATATCGGAAAGTTAGAAAAAAAGGCAAAAAGGAATTAAAAAATCAAATATCGAAAAAGTAAAAATTGGAAAGTAGGGTTTTGAGATGGGGAATTTGTGTGTCTGTCCGCCTATCTGTTCCCGCCCTATAAACTTTTAAATAAACAGTCCGATTTGAAAAAACTTTTTTTTTGTTAGAAAGATATCTGAGAGCACACATTATTCCCATATTTTACTTATTAATTTGAAGTTTTTTGTTCAATTTTGAGCAGTTCAAAAGAACTCAACATTAGCGTCTACCGGGAAATATAAGACCAATATATATCCCGATAAATGTAGTTTTAATTGATTTAGAGACTTTATTCGAATATGCATGTGATTTTTCTCTTTATCAATTCTACGTTTTTTTGCATGATCTTACTTTATTTATTTCTTTATTTTTTTGCAGAGTCGTTTGACCATTTTAAAATTTCCTAATGTTTTCAAACGTTCTAACACACACACACACACACACACAAAATCGGATTTCCTTTGTTCTTGACTTAGCTTCTTACATTTTGAAAATATCGCACACCGGCCACTTTGTTATCAATTTTATGTGTGATGTTGTAATTTAGAATGGTTTTCGAAGTAAACGCGTTATTATGCGTCAGTATCGTTGGCACTGTTTTTTTCTCTGGGCAAGTTGGAATTTCACGGGTAAATTTTAATTGTATTTTGCAAGCAAAAATCGTGATTTGCTCAAAATAGGCTCGCTATTATCAAATGACATATTCATTTCACAACTTGTCTTTGATTCATAATTTTTGAGCTTTTGATTCGCTTTAAACATGAGGGAGACAATTAATACTGTTATGCCCATAAATGCTCAGTACATTGTTTTTATGTTTCCATGGTAACTAAGTTCATGATTTATTTAAAAAATGCTTTGATGTGGGGAAACAGGCCCGTCATTTCAAGTTTTTCCAGGAGGGGGGGGGGGCACATTTTGGAAATACGATGCAATTTCATCGAAAAACAACAAAAACGGGGCCCCGTTGTATGTAAATACATTACTTTTTCAAAGACGGGGGGGGGGGGGGAGGGAATTGATTGAGCAATGCAAGATTTTAGAAATTTATTTTGACTTTTGTTGCTAGACATTTCAAACTAAAATTGATTTCAGAGTAAGACATAACTACAATAAAAGTTAAGCATTTATATATTTTTCTTTAGTATATCTCACTTTGTTGCTTTAAAATAATTGAAGTACAGTAGTTTTGCCTTCACTTCAAGTGCAGTTTAAGCTGTTGAATATAAGTGAAAGACCATTGAATTTAAAAAATTCTCAGAGAATAAGAGTTGTGTAACTAATACTAAACACATAAATAAAGCACGTTCTTTCTTTGCAACCAAAATGAAAAATACTGTCTTCAGAAAAGTCTAGTTTTAAGTACTTTTAACTCACTAGGGAAATTTGGTTTCTGAAGCTATTTTCAAGTAATGCAATTTAAAGGCTGAAATTTCAACTTGCACTTTTGACCCATAAATCGGAAGGGAAAAGAAGTGGTATTATTTCTCCAGATTAAAATCTATTTTATTGGAGTTCTCTAATAAAATTTTTGATAAAGGAACACAATTTACTACTTTTATAAAGCTAGATTTTCTGATTATAAATCCACAGTCATACTAAAAAGATATAGCTATTGTTTTATTTAGTTTGCTTTCGATATATTGTTGTAGAGCTAGTTCAACATTTTACTATTAATTCAAAATACGCATAGAAAAAATATTTTACAAGGCTTTTTTTTTTAATATAAAAACAGACATTTTGAACGAAACGAAGGTTAGAAAAAATAAAGATAATGGAATCACACGAGACATATTATGAAATAGGCATATGAAAGGACTTAATTGAAAATATGTCCTGAAAAATGTTGAATGCATTTAAATGCATAAATTATTTTTAAAATTTAATAAGCAAGAGAATGCAAATAAGATGCGGGAATGAACAGTTTTCAGAATGATGCGCATTTTTACATTAAACATTACAGTTCAAAGTTAAATCTCTGAGAGGCATAACATTAATATAATCTAATAATAATAGTAATACTAATAGCGAACATTTATAGTCCTGGGGTATAGTTCCCTTTGCATGAGGTTGATGAAGAAATTGATGATTTCACACATAATTTCGCATATTTCCAGAAAAATCATTTGTAGTAGCCATTACGTCAACAATGATATTATTGATATAAATAATATACATTTATTTATATTTTTTCTGCAGTTAGTGCTAAAACATTATTCCCTCCCTTAAGCTCATTAGTGAGGGCATGATTAACCCTTAGTTTGGCACATATTAAAAATTTAAAAATTTTGACAAAAATTTTTTATTTTAGTTTTTTTGGGGTAAAATGCAAAAATATTATATAGTTTAAAAAAAATTTCATAGGAAAAAATGAAAGGAAAATCATTTTTATAAATTGTGTACCCTGTAGGATACACTGCCAAAGTAGCAAATAAGAATACATAAAACGTGGCTCACTCAAACACAGTATCAACTAATTAGGCACTCTTGTAGATTTTATAAACAATAAAAATAATAAAAAAATAAAAGAGAACATACCTGTAATCGACGTGACGCCCTGCTGTTTTGGTAGAACACACTGTAACACACTTATAAACTTAATACTGAACGCGTTGCTTTGTAAATAGCCACAGTAAAGACAGATGTTGAAAAAGAAGGTTCGAATAATGCTATAGGTTTAAAGCCAGCCCCTAGAGGGCGCCTAATTCAAATTAAAAAATGTAGAAAGTGATGTATCCTGTAGGATACATTGCCAAACTAAGGGTTAAACAAATACAATTTTATGTTTGACAGTTTGAGCAAATTTTTAATGTTGAAAATATTCCAAAAGTATTTAAGCATCGAGGGCAACAATTTCGCATCACGCTATTGTTTTTATTCTGGGAGGAAACATTTTAGCAAAATCTATAGAAATAAACTTATGATAGATTAAAACGAAGACCCTTTTTATTCACAAAATCGCTGTTACTCAATTCCCACAATTAGATAAGAACAAAAGTAGTTAACCATTTGCACTTTCAGTATAAATCATTTCTTTCTGCTCAAAGACTATTTCTTCCCGTTTAATAAAAAGCATTGTCCTTTGATTGTATACAGCTTAGTGTGATAAATCTAGACTTTAAATTTTTTTTTATAAATTCTGTAGTGTATGGATAAAAGCACAGTCTTCTACATCTCATCGTCAGAAACAGATCTAATGTTAAAATTATTTATGTCATAAATCGTCAATCTCATTATTTAAAAAAACTGTTTAATCATCAAAAATTTCCACTTTAAATACTTTTATTGCTAAAGCTTACAATTATTTTCACCTAAATCAAAACGAATGGTTACAAGTCAATATAAATTAAGAAAATATTTATGTCTTCAAGAAGTTCTTCTTTCTTATGTCTTCGATCTTAAGAAATTCAAACATCCCTATAAATATTTCGAGCCCCCTTTGCAAACGAGCAGAATTTATTTTTAAACTCATGAAAACATGTCATTAACGTCTCGTAACTCTTTATTTCCAGACAGAAATCCGCATGAAGTAAAAATATAATTCTGACGCCTAAATATTATTATTTTAAACTCATGTTTTATCTGCAGTTTTTTCTTTTTTTAAATTTCAGTTTTCAACATTTTTATACGAAGAACTCAAAATCATTTTCACCTATATCAAAACGAATGGTTACAAGCCAATATAAATTAAGAAAACACTTATGTCTTCAAGAATCGATCTTAAGAAATTCAAACATCCCTATAAATATTTCGTGCTCCCTTTGCAACCGAGCAGAATTTATCTTTAAACTGACGAAAACATGTCATTAACGTCTCGTAACTCCTTATTTCCAGTCAGAAATCCGCATTTAGTTACCGGTACAGCCCACAGGGTGCATTAAATTACGCTCTCGCATTTGCATAATGTGCAGTGGGAAGCAGCCAATCAAAGCGAGTGGGTTTATTAACAAAGTTTTAATCAGGGCAAATTGCGTTTGAATTGCCTTACTAATTGCTACATGCCAACAGAGGGTGTAGCAGACTTTATTAGTGGAGATTCCAATGTCGTAGAATTCGGTTTATCTCCCTGGCATGTCTGACACATTTATACGAGGCTCAAAGTCGCATAACTTATTCAAAGCTGAAAGTATTACCTTCATTAACCGAACAAGCGACTTGAAATTTGGGATGAATTTTATTGCGCCAAATTCAAGAGACGTCTCTACTATTCAATAGGTGGTTATTCAAAACTATTCGTGGGGAAAGTTCCTGTAACATCATTTCATTTTGTAGTATTTTGTAAATTGTTTCTTCGGTTTTCAAAACTATTATATTGTGATAATAATAATGCAGAATTAGTATAAACAAAAAGTGTGTATTAATAGTAATATATGAAACGTGCACTTACATTTGGATTGTAAAAACAGATGTAAGTGGCTGATGTTGGTTCAAGAAAAAAAAAAGGTTATTTTAGTATTAAAACATTAACATGAAATTGAATTACATACTTATGACTTACTATAAAAAAATTAAAAAAATAAAAAAAGAGAAAAAAAGCATTTGCTATAATATCTATTTTATTAAAACAATGTATAAGTTTACATTTAACACCACTGAACCATTGTAGAATTCTTAAGGCCGGGAGCTTAAAAGTAAGTTTGTAAGTTTAATTATTTATTTTCCGGGTATTTTGTCTTGTGGCCAGAGAAATCTAACTGCTGATGGGCAGTGCCCGAGTTCGAATCTTGGCTCGGGCAGGAATGTACTTTATATCTCTTTTCCTTTCTCTGTGTGAATGTGTGTTGTAAATGCCTGTTTACTCTATAGTATATATACATGTGTGTTGAGGTAAATAGGAGTTACACCTCAATGGTGCTTGTAAAACGAAAGCAGTGGAATAGAGGAGTCGCACATGTGAACAAAAATGACATTTTTGTATATTTTTCATTATTAATTTCAGATATAAACGAAACAAGTTCTATACATGATAAATCAAGCATTTGCTAATATTTTCATGCAGTTACCTCTCTGCTTCAACAAAGAATTCCATTCAAAAAATAAGTTTTAAATGTGTTAAACTTTGTTCACATCTGCCCCAGTAGGGAGGTATTTGCAAACAAACATTCCTGAGGCACAAGTAAACACGGATACATAAATGGAAATAAAATACAACTAAGCATACTTTTAAGTATACTGTTTACTACCCATTAATAAACAGTAGCAATGAAAACATCAAGGTATGTATTGAACATGATTAATTAACTCAATTCAAATAGCATTGTAGCCTTCAAGTTTTACAGAAACAGAAAAAGAAGATGCAGCTCGACATGTGCCACCTAAAATTATAGGTGGTAGCAATTTTAGCAGAATATCATCAGTGTTTACCATCGATGTATTTTCTGTTTTTGGAAACATACAAATTTTCATTCACCGTGAATTTTTGTATTTTTGGTAGTGAATTCTACGAGGACAAAGTCATTCACTGATAAATTTTCTGGTGCAAGGTTAACTTCCGCATAAATTTCTTAATAGTGCAGTCTTCAAAACTAATGTCGGACTCAGTGTCACTTACTAAAACTTTGAACTGCTCAGTTTTCAACAACTTAGCAAGTTCAACTTTATTTTCTTTGTTTTTTTTTTTCAGATGTTAATTAAATATTGAACATTGAAACTTTTAATTATTCAATATTTCTTAATTAGACTATTCAATATAAAAAAAAAAAAAAACAAAAATTTTTGAAATTGAAATAATTAACTACCATTATGGGGCACATATGAACTGTTCATATTTGCCCCTACATAATGTGTTCACTAGTGCCCCTTATCTCAACTTGAGCCTAATTTGATTTAAAAAAAAAACTATATTTTTTCAATTTAGAAAAAAAAGTACATAAACACTTTCCCAATTAATGACACTTTAAGATGGAATAAAGTTCAAATCACAAAAAGAAAACTGTGTTTTTACTCTGAGAACTGGAACATAAAAGTTTATTGGCACCTTCCAAAACAGAAAATTTTATGATATCAAAAAAACCTAATTGTTTAGATCTTTGAAATTTCAGGCAGGATATAGTACTCGTGTTACCATCTACATCTTTTTTTCAGATTTTTCTCTTCATGTTAACTGGGTAAAATATCGTTTATTCACATGTTTCCCCTGCCCCCTCTCACCTACCTATTCTAACTTAAATCGGGTAGGTTTGTCTACTCGAGCTCGGATCCCGAGTGGGTAAGTATCAACACTATAACTACATGTATTTTACCTACTTTTTCTTTAAAAAGCGCAAGAGTCTCAAATTACTCAAAAGTGCTTCAGATGTCTAATATGTTTCGGCGCATTTTGTGGGATAGTAGCCATTCAGCAGGATTTCAAAAGGTGGCAACAGTAGCAATTGAATGAGCTGAGAACATGATAACGCTTAACCAAAAAAATAAATAAATAAATACACTGGCGGAAAAAAAAATCCCAACACCAAGAAAAAATTACTGTAGGGTAATGAAATTTGGGTAATGCAATGGTCTAATTAACATGTTTAATTGATTAAATGTACGAGATCACTGGCTAATTTAAGCTCAAGAAAATGCTGTGCAAATGTGAAATTATGTTAATTTAATAGAGGGTGTAACCTCCAGAATTTTGAAGGCAAGCCTGCAAGCGTGCATGCATTATGTCATACAGGTGCCGAATGTCACTTTGTGGTATGGAGTGCCATGCTTGTTGCACTTGTTGTGTCAATACTAGGACCGTCATTGCTGACTGTGGATGATGCTTGAGGTGCCGTCCAATGATATCCCATACGTGATCAATTGGAGACAGATCTGGTGATTTTGCAGGTCATGGTAACATGTCAGCACTCTGTAGAGCACATTGCGTTACAGCAGCGATGTGAGGGCGAGCGTTATCCTGTTGGAAAACTCCCCCTTGAATGCTACTCATGAAGGGCTGTACTACTGGTTAAATTACCAGACTGACGACAAATTTTCAGTCAGTGAGTTTGGGATAACCACAAGAGTGCCCCTGCTGTCGTAGGAAATTGCTCCAGAGACCATGACTCCAGGTGTGAGTCCCGTGTGTCTAGGCCGTAGACCGCTTGGATGCAGGCGGTCCCCTGGCCTCCTTCTGACCAATATACAGCCACCACTGGCACTAAGGCAGAATCTGTTTTCATCAAAAATTACAACAGATCTCCACTCCGACCTCCAGTGAGCTCTGTCTTGGCACCACTGCCGTCGGAAACGGCAATGGTTTGCAGTCAATGGAATACCGGCTACAGGCTGCCTGGCTCGGAGCTGTCCTTGAAGTAAACAGTTTCTTACCGTTCCTTGGGTCACGACGGTACCAACTGCAGCTCGAATGTCAGCCGCAGATGCAGTACGATGCGCCACAGCCGTACGCAAGATTCGGCGATCTTCCTTCTCAGTCGTGCCACGTGGCAGCTCGGAACTCGATCTTCTTGAGGTAGTACCATCCCTTGACCATAGCTTCCAATAATCATGCATGGTGGAAACATTCCCACCAAGTCTTTCTGCAATATCGCGAAATGAAAATCCACCTTCTCGTAGCCAAATTGTACGACCTCGTTCAAACTCGGTGAGCTGTTGATAATGGCTTCTTCGTCTTCTTAAAGACATTCCTGACTAACATGAACGCAATGCGTCAAATTTTACGGAAAAATAATACTCAAGAGCTTTGCTACACGCTTTTAAAACAAGCCTTATTTGCATGTTCCGAACGACGCCAGCTGCGCCACACTTATGCGCAGAGCACGAAATTTCAATCGATGTCATCTTTCAGTTGTATAAACAGGCCTACCAAATTTCGTTTATCTAGCGCAAGTCTTTCTTGGTGTTGGGATTTTTTTTTCCGCCAGTGTATGAATGTTCAACAGTTCAAAGTGTGTGTTCATTTTTTAAAGTAAACCGTGCAACTTCTCGATCATTCTAGCTCAATATTTTTAAGGTTGACACGTTGAGAGTGCGAGGAAATATTTGATAAAATGAATCTTAGTACGACTGGAAGAAAATCATGGAAACAATTTTACATGCGTCGAGGAATTATCTGTGAACGTTGAAATAGTGTTAAGAGCAACACTAGGTTTTAACGAATCACCTGGTAACAAAAACTCACTCATTTCTTTCAAAGCGCAAATACGCTTTCTGTGTTTAGCACGGCAAAATAAATTAACGTAAAATACTATTTAACTAAATAAACAACATACATCAGAAAACACTGCGTCGTAATTTCCATAGTAACTCTTTTTTATTTATGCTCGAACTGTGGGTAGCTTTGAAAAAATATTTCTAAATAACGATTTGTTTTTCTGCAGCTTAAACAGGGTTGCTGAAAATGTACTTTCAGCAAGAGTTTTCCCAAACAATATTTTGGTTACTATTTCTACTAACCTTTTAGATTTTCTTTGATTGTCCACTTGGCTTGAAATGTACTAGGTTGAATTTTTCAGTGTTACAGTTTTGAAAATCAAATCTTGCATCTTTGTTGCTTTGGGGAGATTCCAAAAGCAGTTCAATCAGTCATACACTGTAAAAAATGAATGTTACTTTTACAGTATAATACAGTATATACAGTACTAAACTGAAAAATTGCAAATTTTGCAGTTATAAACTGTAAAATTCTTTACAGTTTATTACCATGTATTTTACAGTTTTAAACTGGAACCTCTTCTGCCAGTAACATGTTTTAGCATATTGTTACAAATCTTGTAAATAGTTGTTATTTTTCCTGCCTTGCATCATTTTCATTAGTTTTGGTTTTATTTGGCGACATGTTGCAAAAGTATCTGAAGGTATCACTTTTATCACTTGTATACCGGCCCTGTAACACTTTGTAGTTTTTACACTTGCCCTCACTTTAATAAGCATGAAGACATTTTTCGCTCGGAGTGGTTTTTTTCTTTTTTTATTGCTAGAACTTTCTAAATGGATTATGGAAGTTATGAATAAACAAAATACTCCAGATTTTGCTAGAATATTGTCGAGAATTCGTTTCGTGTATAAATAGCTGGCCTTGAACACAGTCAGTTAGTTGTTTTCAGACTTGATTTCTTGTGACTCGTTTTTATTCGCTTTGGCGAATGTTTGTTTTGCTCTTGTAATTTCTTAATTACTGTTCACGTTAGATACGTGGTGCTGAGTTACTGTTGAGAGTACAGTGTACTGTTTTGATACCTAATTGCTGGATGTTTAGCAGTTGTTTCCTGCTCCTATTGTAAATAGTGTACATACTTGTAAATAAATTTATACACTGCGATGCAAAAGTTTAGACAAAATGCAAATATGTAAATAAAAAGAAAACTATTCAACGAAATTGTTTCAAATTTCTACTGCAGGTACACAATATGGTCCCACATACGTGTCTGGAGTTCTTATAACTATAACTGGAATCAAATTTTGGATATTACAAGAGACATTTTTTTACATTGTTTCAAAAGTTTAGACAATAGTCAGATTTTATGCAATTATCCCTTGAAATGTGATTGGTGGAGGAAATGCGGGACTGTATTATTCATTTATAAAGTGCAGAGATTGCTGAATAAATAATAAAAATCTCAAAAGCTCTTTAGTTCTCGTGTAAAGAAGATGAGAAAGTTTGGAAGCCGAAATTTGAAAATGAACCTGCTTTATTAATTTTTCGTCTTTTAAATCGGCTCTAGTATGGTAGTACATTGTTTTTTACTTTGTGGAGAACAAATTCAGACATGCGTATCGATCAAAAAGTCCAAGAAAAATTATATTTCTTAAGGATGAAGGAATTGAAAAAACGGCTCAGACTGACGATTCGCCCCTTAATCCTACAAAACTTTAACTTGGGTCAAAAACAGCACGTTACAGCATAAGTAGATGAACAACTGAATCGGAATGCATAAAAAAAACCAAAGAATTGTGCCTGAGCCTTTTCGGACAGTGTGTCCCAAATAAGCCAGATTTTAATGTGAAAAGCAGCATATGTATCATCATGACTAAAAAATGAATGGTACTTTCTTTGATAGAAATTATTAAAATTGGGATGGCCTAGATGGATTATAATTCTTTTCGCTGGACTTGAGAAATATCCAATCATCATATGCTGTGCTGCTTTTACCAATAAAATCTGGCTTATTTGGGACACTGTCTGAAAAGGCTCATGCACAATTCTTTGTTTTTTTTATGCATTCCGATTCAGTTGTTCATCTACTTATGCTGTCACGTGCTGTTTTTGACCCAAGTTGAAGTTTTGTAGGATTAAGGGGCGAATCGTCAGTTTGAGCCGTTTTTTTAATTCCTTCATCCTTAAGAAATATAATTTTTCTTGGACTTTTTGATCGATATGCATGTCTGAATTTGCTCTCCACAAAGTAAAAAACAATGTACTACCATACTAAAGTCGATTTAAAAGACAAAAAATTAATAAAGTAGGTTCATTTTCAAATTTCGGCTTCCAAACTTTCTCATCTTCTTTACACGAGAACTAAAGAGCTTTTGAGATTTTGATTATTTATTCAGCAATCTCTTCACTTTATAAATGAATAATACAGTCTCGCATTTCCTCCACCAATCACATTTCAAGGGATATTTGCATAAAATCTGACTATTGTCTAAACTTTTGCACCAATGTAAAAAAATATCTTTTGTAATATCCAAAATTTGATTCCAGTTATAGTTATAATAACTCCAGACACGTATTTGGGACCATATTGTGTACTTGCAGTAGAAATTTGAAAGCATTTCGTTGAATAGTTTTCTTTTTATTCACATATTTGCATTTTGTCTAAACTTTTGCATCGCAGTGTAGTTACTTCCTCAAGATTGGACTGCTCATTTAAAGAAAGTTGAAGGTGCTACGGACTCGTTACAATATAATACAGCTAAATTGCGGCAATAAACTGTAGACATGCTAACTTTGCAGTAAGAAACTAAAATTACTAGTTTTACAGTTTATTACTGTGCATTTTACAGTGTTAAATTGTAGCCTCGGCTGCCAGTATTATACTGTAAAAACAACAGTTCATTTTTGCAGTGTAGACATAATTTTTGACGGCGGATCATTCCTTACTCTTGGTCACCAATATTATTTACTTGATTATGTTGCAAATGAGTTGCAGAGAGTTTTGCATTAACTGTTTTTCCGACTCAAACAGTTTATCTCTGAGAGTTATATAAACCTAAAATAAGTGCTTTTCTTTCCTCTACTAAATTTTCTGGCATCCTATTATGCCATGATCTTCTACATTTTAAATAATTATTGGAATACATTAGTTTTTTTTTTCTGTACATTCCTGTACTTTAGCTGACTTGCTATAAAATTACTACAAGCTAATCAAGTCATACTGACATCGAAAAGAAAATGAATTCACTATAGTGAACTCGTCAACATAAGTTCACATTATAGCATTTAAAATATTTTAATTGATTGTAAATAATTGAAAAAAAAGTAAAAAATTGAAGATGTTAAAGGCTATTTACTCCGTTGGGGGAGGGGGGGTAATAAAAAGAGGGGAGTGGATATATATTTAACAGATACATCGGTAATTAGGTTAGTAATAACAAACATTTTACTCATTTACAGAACTAAATTTATTGAAACAGAAATAGCATATACTGCCGTCCGTGCTAAGCATAAAAGTAGTATCTGCACTTTTAACAAAATTGAGTTATCGCCACCAGAGGGCTCTTTGTGAAGTATTTTACCTAAATACAAAATTAGGGCCGAATTCAAGTGAAACACTATTTCAATCTCTTCGAGGCGATCGCAATAGACCAAAATTGCAATCGCTACTGGAAGTCGAATTACGATAGAATCGCATCTCGTAGCGATTGTAACATTTCACTTGAATCCAAATTTGGGAATTTGCGATTGCATCGGTGAGTTGCGATCGTCCGTGTTTCACTTGAATTCCGTACTATATGGTCATTTAAGAACGGAAAATATTTCTTAAAAAAATCTGAAAAAGTTTCATCTGAATTAAGTACACGGTGATGCGAAACTTTAAAGAGTTATCTCAGTTTATGGCAGGAATTCAAGTGAAACACGGACGATCGCAACTCACCATTGCAATCGCAAATTTGCAAATTTTGATTCAAGTGAAACGTTATAATAGCTACGCGATGCTATTCTATCGTAATTCGACTTCCAGTAGCGATTGCAATTGCGATCGCTTCGAAGCGATTGCAATGGTGTTTCACTTGAATTCGGCCCTAAGCTCGACAGCAGATACCACTTTTGCGCTTAGCATGGCGGTATGCCTCATACTCGTGCTATTACTTTTTAGTTTTTTTTTCTTCAATTTAATAGATGAATATAATGAAATAGATGAATAGATTTTCGAAGCTGATTCTTCAATACATAATACAGTGAACTCTCACTTTTGCGCTTAGCACGGCGGTATGCCTCATACTCGTGCTGTTGCTTTTTAGTTTTTTTTCTTTAATTTAATAGATGTGGCATACGCATTGATTCTTCAATACATAATAAAGTGAACTCTCACTTTTGCGCTTAGCACGGCGGTATGCCTCATACTCGTGCTGTTGCTTTTTAGTTTTTTTTTTCTTCAATTTAATAGATGTGGCATACGCATTGATTCTTCAATACATAATACAGTGAACTCTCACTTTTGCGCTTAGCACGGCAGTATGCCTCATACTCGTGCTGTTGCTTTTTAGTTTTTTTTTCTTCAATTTAATAGATGTGGCATACGCATTGATTCTTCAATATATAACACAGTGAACTCTCACTTATGCGCCGGCCCAAGGGACCAACAGAAAAAGGCGCATAACTGAGAGAGACACATAAGTGAACAAGCCTATTTAAAGGTCTAAAACGCAAGATTATCTCTAATGAGGGCATAAATAAGATTGTTTCTTTCGAAAAAGACATATTATTATGGTTTGGCAATTACTGTAACGTAACTACAATGATAAAGATCCGAGGTAGCACAAAAAACTTTTAAACGTTTTATAAACGTTCTTAATCCGTTGTCACAACGTTAATAACCATTTTACAACCTTTAAAAAACGAAGTGTGCTACTTGGGGATAAAGCAAAAATTGTAGTATACCTAATTACAATCTGCTCCCTTTAAAATGATTCATAATAGGTAATTCTCTCTCCTAACACAAGTTCATGCCGAAAAAATGACATATCTGACCAATAAAGGCGAAATATTAAAGAGGAAAGAGAAGAAAAATGTTTTTTTTTTTTTTTTTTGAAGAAAATAAATATGTTTTTC
>JAXGGA010008201.1:0-58272 GCA_038373865.1 Uloborus plumipes
GTTTCGATTTTATTACTTGTTCTGTAATTAACTTTTCTTTACGATTAGAAATATATTTTTTAAACCTCATTTGTCTCCTCTGTTACACAAAGTGGTCAAACTATTCAAAAGCCTTGATGAATGACTCTTATAGAAACCATTTACTATA
The DNA here is from genome assembly GCA_038373865.1 of Uloborus plumipes. Lineage (NCBI taxonomy): Eukaryota > Metazoa > Arthropoda > Arachnida > Araneae > Uloboridae > Uloborus > Uloborus plumipes. The sequence goes on from JAXGGA010008201.1 coordinate 149, forward strand.
TTATGCACAAATAAACAGAGAATAATTTTTAAAGCAACGATGAGTTGGCGAAAATTCCTTCATTTGATAAACTTAACTCGACAATTTCAGACATGATTTGTACCATTTTAGCTGGAATAACCCATAAATATAACATTTGCATCTGAGAATGTATCTTTATTTTTTCAAAATGAAGTTGAATTTCGACGTCATTGTTTAAGAATTAGTTTATTAATTTGATTTTAAAAAAGTGAATGTGTTTAGCATGACTCTTAATGTATTTAAAATGATAATTTGCTACTTTTAAGAATGTGTATTTTAATTTTTTGGAACTAAAGTAAAATTTCAAGTTGATTATTGAAGTATAAGTTTACTCATTTGTTTTTTTTGAAAGTGAACAACTTTATCATAACTCTTAAAAATATATTTAAGCTGCTGATGTGAATCTTCAGAAAATATGCACTTTTGTTTTTTGGAGTTATATAAAATTTTTAATTGATTATTTGAGTTTAAGTTTATTATTATTACTAGCTGCGTGGCCCGGCGTTGCACGGGCTGTAATGTAGTGAAGGCAGTTTGAGAAAACTACTCGCCACCAAGGCGGCTCGCCTTTAAAGTAATGAGAAAAGTTTAAACAGTTTACTCGCCGTCAAGGCGGCTCGCCTTTACAGTAGCGAGGAAAGTTTCAATAAACTACTCGCCGCCAAGGCGGCTCGCCTTTACAGTACCAAGGAAAAGTTTAATAAACTACTCCCCGCTAAAGCGGCTCGGTAAAAAACTTTCCTGCATCAAAGAATCAATCGAATTATTTGCACATGCTTCCTCAAAAATAAAGACGATGTCAAGTAGCGCATACTTAGCACTCTCCCTAAATAACAAATAAAATTCCTTTCCAAAAACAATTATATCCAAACCGCTTTCTTCCTGTAAAATTAATTTCAAAATTCCAAACGAAAAAGTTCTTTTAATATTTGGATCGCAGCCAAAAAAAATCCCTTCTAAAAACAGCAATTGCAATTTTATTTAAAAACACATTTTCAAAATGGTACCAGAGAAAAAATGTCATTAATAATTAGAATAAAAACAACTGTTAGAACTGTGTTATAACACGTATTCAAAATGACAATGGAAAAAAATAACTCTTTCATTTTAAAAAGTTCAATTTAATTAACGTTTTAATTTAAAATCGCAACGGAAAGAAATAAATATCTTGGAATTTTAAATAGTTCAATAATTTAATTAACGTTTTAATTCAAAATGGCAACGGTAGGAAATAAATATCTTGGAATTTTAAACAGTTCAATAATTTAATTAACGTTTTTATTCAAATGGCAACGGTAAGAAATAAATGTCTTGGACGTTTAATCATTTATTAGGCTTAATCGCGTTAAACTTGACTACTTATTAATTGATATCTTCGCTAATTAAAATCGTATAATCATATAGATTGAAACTAATGAAGCCTGAAAAATTACCTATCTATCGGTACCTGGTTCGACTTTCAGTTCATTTGCGTTCAGGAGAAATAAGCGTGACATAGAAAGATAGAAAGATAGTTAGAAACTCAGTTTTTAATATAAGTAGATTATTTTTTAACACTGGTCCTGTTTTAATATTTTCTTCTTTAACTTGTATGTTAGAAAAATTATGTGCGTATTATTCTTAAAAAAAAGATTTTCAAAGCAAAATTTTGCTTTATATTATGGCAAAATTAGAAATAAGAAAATGTGTTACTTTGTAATGAAGTTTAAATTCATAAAATCCTGATAAAATATGTATTAATGTGAAAAAAGTTTATCTGAGCTTAGTTTTTTTTTTTTTTTTTTCTTTCTTTTTTTTTTTTTTTTTGTAAATCAATTATCGTGCATATAATATGATGAAATATTTAATAACTGTATCACTTACACAGAAACTTATTGAAATGATATTGAAACAGAAAAGCTTTAAAATTTAAACTAAGAATAATTAAAAGTTTAAACTTTGAGTATATTCAGAAATATTTAATTCTATCTTTTAAAGTTTTGTCTCTTTTAATAAAAATACATAATTTAGAAAGAAATCACAATATGCTAGTGTTTCATTTCTTATGTAGCGCTACTCCTGTACAATAAAATAGAGGCTTTAAAAATTAATTTGAATGTATTTAACATGTTCTTAAAAAATGATGCAAGAAACAGCTTTGATTTATTGTTTTGAAGCTGCATTACATAAAAATAATCAAATATGCAATGTAATTGTAATGCCGGATATCCTGCGGACGCCGCATTGTGCACGCCGGATATCCTGCGGATATCCGGCGTGCACAATTCCGGATATCCGGTATTCGGCTTGGGATGAGCCACCGGATATCCGGTATCCGGCAAAATCACTATCCGGTCCATCCCTAATTTTTTTTCTTTCCTTTCTTGCTTTTGCTGCATACACCTGCTTTTTTCTTTTCTTTTCTTTTCTTTTCTTTTTTAATCTTTTATAAATCTTGAACAAAATATTACACAGTAAAATATAGATGTTGTTTTTACGGTATAATACAGTTAATTTTGCAGTAATAGACTGTAAAATAGCTAGTTTACAGTAATAAACTGTAAAATTACTAGTTTCACAGTTTACTACTGCGCATTTTACAGTTTTAAACTGGGATCTCTGCTGCCAGTATTATACTGTTGTTTTTGCAGTATAACACTGCTAATCTTATGGTAATATTGCTAATTTTACAGTAATAAACTGTAAAATTCCTAGATTTACAGTGATAAACTGCAAAATAGCTAGTTTTACAGTTTATTACTGCGCATTTACAGTTTTAAACTGTAACATCTGCTGCCAGTATTATAATGCAAAAATAGCTTATTTTCTGCAGTGTAAAAAAAGAAGAAAAAAAATTAGCTCATCAATCCATTTCAAGAAAAGTTACACGTTTCCCCAAAACCAGATTCAAACAAAAACTTCGCAGGAACCAACTGCTCGTTCCAGAATCAATACTGCTGTTAGACATAATTATTTGCCGATTTCAGCCGACAGAAGAAATTCATTTCCGCAGATGGGAGGGACGCCAGACGTTAGTGTCATCATCTATATCCAATCAATCAGAAACTTCTCAATAGAGGATGATTAATAAAGGTAAGAGTGATTGTTCTGACCCAGTAAACTGTTGCTAGTCATAATAAAGCATTGTAGCGAGATAAGGTGTCGCTTGGAAGGATTTATTACCGTTCCGAAATTTATTTCTCTGAATGTGTATCTGTACGGTACATATTCTCCTGTATAGACATGTGAAAAAAAGTGTATAAAAATATAGACGTTTGTTTGTGGGTAGATTGGGATAACACGGCGGAGTACGCACGCAAAGGTGACAACATAACGCAAAGGTGAAATAATTTATTAATAATAAGTACACCGCACTCTTAGGTAAGAAATGTTTCGAAAAAAAATTAATTAGTGCTTTTTCGAAAAAATCAGTTGATTGTGTTTGTTCCTTTCCCGAGACAGTCACGGATAATCCACTTGCAGATGATCAAGAGTAGGGATGCACCGATTAATCGGCCATAATCGGCCACTTTGACAATTATTAATAATCGGCAAAGTCAGGCAGATTAATCAACTGAAAAAATATTTTTTTCAATATTATTCTTGAAAGTATACCTTAACCAGTGGTTGGAAAAACTACATATTTTTCGTAGGGAACTACAACTACAACTACTTTCTTATAAATGTAGTTAACTACAGCTACAACTACTTTTTTTAATATAGCGAGCTACACTACTTTTGAAATGTAGTTGCTACTTCGCTACTTTTTAAAAAATAAATAAACAAGAATACACCGTTTGAGGATAGACCGAAAAAATTCGAAAAGTGGTTTAAATTAAAAAATTACCTCATTCGAATATGGAATAGAAATAGGAATTGTCTTTGAATTTCTTAGTTACTTTTCCTTTTTGTTCCTTTTTTTTTTTTTTTGCTAAAATTTGTCCTTTTTAGATTTTTTTTACAATTTTTACAAATATTCGCCTCAAGAAAAACCTTGTTTTTTTCCTTCGTTCTCTTTTTCTTAAAGTTTTTTTCATTTATTTATTTTTTTTAATTTAAAAGTAGTTTTCAGAAATCGCTACAAACTACTATTTTTTTGTATCGCGCTACTCACTATACTCTACTTTTTTTAAAAAAAAAGTAGTGCGCTACACTACAAACTACTAAAAATGTAGCTACTACAGTAGCTTCGCTACTTGTAGCGTGCTACTTCCGACCACTGACCTTAACTAAGAAACTATGAGGAATAATTTTATTTACAGCAATAATCATATTCACAGTTAATATAAAGTTTTTTAAATTAATTCTCCTACTTTGAATAAATATACATAGACAATGTTGCAACATTTTTCATGTGGCAATAGTTATCTCCTTAGCACAGTGCTTTTAGATAACCTCTAGTTTTCACAAAGAATAAGTCTTGAATTAAATTGCTACTAATCATTAAAAAAATTAATTAAAAGTACTCCTATATTGGAGTGCTTACACCACAGACTCCCCCACCCTCCTTTTTTTAAAAAGTTTTATGCCCAATTAAAATAATTAACAATGTGTTAATTTAATAAAATTGACAATAATATGAAAATTGATTCTAAGAAATTTGAAAAAGTAGTGAAATAATTTAGTGAAAATTAGGAAAATGGAAAAAAATCTTCTCTCAGAAATAAACTAGCTACTATTTCTAAATTCGGACTTCTATAAGAGAGAAAAAACAGTGATGGGAAAATTATTTGTATTAAAAACAACCATCCTTATCATGAATCGGCTCGGCCGATTATCAACACCCGATTAATCGGTAATCGGCCAATTTGCTTATCGGTGCATCCCTAATCGAGAGTTTACTGTAGTTCAAAAAAGTTTCGCTTTGAAAAACTATTTTTTACCTTCGGAAATCAATGATTACCAAGCGTTTTCATGATTCATGTTTGATTAAATGAAGCCAAATGTCCAATCGTAAGCAGCCCCAAGTAAGTGAGAGATAATAAGTACCCAATCAGTGCAAATAAATGCATAAAAAATGGCGTTAAGTTGCATTTTGAATGCCATTAAAATGGAAAATAACCAGCCGAATACATTTATTAGCGATTAATCTCTCCAAGCAATTACGTTACTGTTATTGTAACACTAATTTGCATAACTAACGAAAAGAATTCATTCAGTGAACGATCTACTAATAAAAGAATAGATTTATTCTGCAAAATAATATTTGCATGTGGCTATGCACAATGAAAACGTATTTGCTTAGGGATGATAAGTCTGCTTACAAATCATACTTTGCTACAACATGTTTTTAATACGAAGCATATTACAAGCCAGGATACTCCAGATGAAGCTGAAAAAACGTCACTTTCGTGTCCGCTCTGAGAAAAGCTTTGAACATTCAATGCGCACTCCATCACGGGTGCCCATCCCCCTCCCCCCCCCCCCGAATTTTCACAACCCCATGGGGCTTTTTATTTTTGCCTCTCTTTTTATTTTATTTATTTTTTTAAACATTATTTATTCATTTTTTAAGTATTATTTATTTATTTTTTTAAATTATAACTATTATTTTTTACATACTATTAATTTTTTAAATGTTTGAAATATGTGCAGAAAGTAATCCTTTTTTTACCCTTACAGTCATTCCAAGCACACACACGCACGCAAAAACAAATAAATAAATGAAAAAATAATAATAAAGAAATAATTTAAATTAAAAAAAAAATGAAGGAATAATTTCTGTACCTCAAAACCAGACTAACGTACGTCCATTTTCGTCATTTTTCGGTAGAGGGGAAAAACGATTGTCGAATACATCGTTTTTCCCCGCAACTGAAAAATGACGAAAATGGACTTACGTTAGTCTGGTTCTGAGGTACAGATTTTTCTTTAAAAAATCCATAAAAAAATTTAAATGAAAAAAATAATAGCATAATATTATAGTGTGAATAAATAAGTAAATTAGTTTAAAAAATCCCCCCCCCCCAAAAAAAAAAGCTTTGATGGCGCATCTTGTGCCATAATCGTCTCTAGTGAGCATCCCTGCACTCCAGGTTCACCTTGCCTGCCCTGACCACCTAGCATGTGGTTTAACCGGTTGAATGGGGCCCTGAAGAGCGCTCTGCTTTTTATCCAGACCAAGAGCGGAGCAACCCCTGGTCCCGTATCTCCAGAGACATTGATCGACTTAGAGAAGTTTGGGACCACGACCTTTATTTAACGTGTCCCGGCCACCATAAGTGAACCCGGTTCCATCAGCCACATACAGAAAGACGTACACACACTCACACATGGGACCTATGCGTATGTATGGGCTAAGTGTGTCGGCATATGTGTTTTTTGTTGAGGAGGAGGGTATATTAATAAAAGTTTGCACGCCATTGAAGCAATTGAATGGTTTGGGAGATGAAGGGGTTATGTGACAAAACAGAAATTTCAAGTAATCAAAGTTCAAAGTTTTATTGTTGAAGTTGTTACAGCTCTTTTGCTTTCTGGTTTGTCATTAGTGTGCGCATGACATAGATCTATTGACATCTACTGTTTGATGCACCAATTTTTATTTGCTTACCTGTATCCATTGCTTACCGTTGTACAGAGTGTTCATTTTTTTAAATGTAACTTAGCCCCTTCTTCCTCCAAGCCCTTCAATTATACAAATTATCTTGGATTTCATTTGCTTAAAACTGTTTTCTTCCTTTTTAGCCTACTTTCCCGTTAAAAATAAAAGAAAGACGAAAAAAGTATTAAAATTGGCTTAATGCATCTAAAAAATATCGCCAAGTCCAAAAAATATCGCCAAGTTAAAAAAAATATCGCCAAGTCCAAAAAATATCGCCAAGTTAAAAAAATAAAAAGGTAAAATGAATATCGAAAAATTAAAAATTTGAAAGTAGGGTATTGAGATGGGGAATTTGTGTGTCGGTCTGTCGGTCGGTCTGTCTGTCTGTCCCCCCCTAATAACTTTTGAATGAATATTCCGATTTGGACAAACTTTTTTTTGTTGGAAAGATCTCGGCGAGTACAGCTCATTCTCATATTTGATTTTTCGATTTGAACAATTTTTGGTTCAACTTTGAGCCGTTCAAACAACCTGTCCCGCGATGCTAACTTTTTAGTTAACAGTCCGATTTGAACAAACTTTTTTTTGTTCGAAAGATCTTTTCAAGGATACTGCATTCCTGTATCTACATTTTCGATTTGAACAATTTTTCGTTCAACATTGAACCGTTCAAGCAACCTTTCCCCCCTAATAACTTTTGAATGAACATTCCGATTTGAACAAACTTTTTTTTGTTGGATAGATCTCGGCGATTACAACTCATTCCCATATCTGATTTTTCGATTTGAACAATTTTGGTTCAACATTGAACCGTTCAAGCAACCCCCCCCCCCCCCCCAATAACTTTTGAATGAACATTCCGATTTAAACAAACTTTTTTTCGTTGGAGAGATTTCGGCGAGTACAACTCATTCCCATATTTGATTTTTCGATTTGAACAATTTTTGGTTCAACTTTGAACCGTTCAAACAACCTGTCCCGCGATGCTAACTTTTGAGTGAACAGTCCGATTTTAACAAACTTTTTTTTGTTCAAAAGATCTTATCAAGGATACTTCATTCCCGTATTTACATTTCCGATTTGAACAATTTTTCATTCAACATTGAACCGCTCAAGCAAGCTGTCACCCCTAATAATTTTTGAGTGAACAGTCCGATTTAAATAAACTTTTTTTTTGCTCGAAGGATCTCAGCAAGGATACTTCATTACAGTATTTAAATTTTCAATTTGAACATTTTTTCGTTCAACATTGAACCGTTCAAGCAACTTTTCCCCACCTAATAACTTCTGAGTGAACCATCCGAATGGAATAAACTTTTTTTTGTTTGAAAGATCTCGGAGAGGTTCATTCCCTTATTTCGCTTTTTGGTTTGAACCATTTTTCGTTCAATATTGAACCGTTCAGAAAAAAATTTAACATTAGCGCCTACGGGGAATTTAAGTTGAATGTTGATCCTGGAACTTAAAGTCAGATTTCCTTCAAACTAACTTTGTAAAAAAATGGTTTTGATAAATAATGTTTGTAAAGTACTTTTCTGAATAATCTTCTGTGAGGACTCTGATTCCGACTCCACAAACATGGCGGAAATGCAGACTCAGAAAAAAATGACTGACTGTGCAGACGATTTTTTGTTTATTTATTCATTTGTGTTATTTTATTTATTACTATTTTTTTTTTTTTTTTTTTGCAGACGATTTTTTTTTGTAATAAAAGTGTTTCATTCACGAGGGCATTTTATTTTTTATTTATATTTAACAACTGGCAACGGTTTAAAAGTGATAATCGAGACATTTTATCGACGGACGAGTTTTTTTTTTCCTTTCTTTGATAAAATGTGTTTTGATGTACTTTGTACTTTTAATTTTTTTTTTTTTTTTTGAAAACGATTGAGGAATTTTTCTACGGAAGAACTGTAACAGTTACATTATTTAAAAGGTGCGACAAAACTTCATTTATTCATTTATTTACTTTTTATGTCTCTATTTCATCTGATGAGAGGGGTATATTTTGCTTTTAGAAATCAGCTTTAAGAGCTAAAAAGGTATGTTTGACATAATGTTTAGTCTCAGATGATCAAGAGAATAATGATCAGATGCTAGAATGCCGATGTCGATGTACGGGAAAGTAGGCTCGTTTAGTTCTTGACAGAACTTCTTGTATTCCTCTCTCTTTCTCTCTTTTTTTTCATATTTTATCTCCACGTTTTTTCGAAAATAAAAAGGGAATGTTAAAAGGGAAAATTTATATCTGGGATCATTTTTGTAACACTTCTCATTTCTGATACTTCAAAAGAAAATAAAATTATGTTTTGTCTGACTTGACTTTCGGCTGAAGAAGAAGATAAATAGTTTATCGGTTAATAGTTTATGTCAAGTTATTAACTATTAGTTTTTCGATCGGACACTCTTATCGGAATTTGTTTCTTAAACCATGTAGACTTTCACTTCAAGAATTTAATCTGGGCATAACAGTTTATATAAAAATACTGAAACAGAGATAATAAAAATCACCTTTTTCTTTCAAAATGTTTAGGCAGTATAAAATTATAGTTTTCGTTTACAGTAAGAGTTTTAGTTTTATTGCATGCAATGGAAGACATTTTTATCAATAACATTTTAAGAAAATTTGAAACAGTTTCAAATAACTGCATGAATTGATCTGCAAGTAACATTCTTTCTCTCAGAAAATATTGAACCTTTCGTCATTAAAAATGAGCTATCACGTGACTCATGCTTGAACTTAAATTATACTACACTGCAAGGTTTCTTGACAAAACATCGTGACGTCAGCGTGACGTTAGCCTATGAAAAACGAGCTGGATAAAACGTTACAGCCTACTTGGCGAATTAGAGGAGATCGCTAACTGCTTGCGAGCTCTCATTGGCACCTCCCGTAGTGACATTCAGTGTCAAGTTAAGCTGCTGTCTGGTATAAAGCTAACTAATTAAGGATTTTCAGAGAACATTTTTATCCTGAAACAGTTATCGATGTAAACGATTTTTTAGAAGCAAGCTAGCTATGCAGCATATGCAGTGTTAAGCAAATAGGATTGCATATTTTTTGTAACTGTCCAAATTAAATTAAATACGTTTGAATATTTTAACCATTTTTATCCATTTTTGACGGGATTACTTTAGGACACACTCCATCCTAATTTGTTTCCCTTTTTACATGAGATTGGTTTTATATCTCTAATTTAGTGGTTTTATCTTCGCCTTGTATGTTTTGTCTTTGTTTTATTATGTATTTCTATTTTTACTTAAAATTGTCAGTCTTTTCTTTCGCCTGATCAGTTAGACTTTTAAACTTCATTTATGGGCCTGTTTTAAAATTGTTTTTAAATTTTATATGCTTTATGGGTTATCATCATTTGGCACAGTATGGCCTTTGAGGGCTCTTGTGCCAGTAACCCAAAAGTAACCAACCAACCAACCAACCAACCTAAAACAGTGCAGCAGCAATACATGTACATAAATATGTATAGGATAAATGCAAAAGTTCTACCTGTTTTTAATACTAACAAAGAAGAGCAAATACAAGTGAAATGAACAGCACCTATAATTGTAATTAACCGCATTGTTTTCCCTGATCTGCTGTCTTTTTAGCAGAAGATTAATCTTACGGAGCGACGGTAAAATTCCGACGGTTTCGAATCCAAAACGTCTCGGATGGCAGTTTTCACAACATCAAAAGAATCAAAGATTTTCTGAATGAAATAATTGTTCAACCCGCGAACTATGTGATTTTCAGCTGGTGCCAAGTCAGGGAAACAGGGAGGGAGGGCAGGGTAACACCTCCCAACCAAAATCCAGTAACTTTTGGTTTATACACTAGGTGGCCAAAAGTATCCGGACACTTTCAAAAATTCACATTTTTACATATAGCTGGAGAAATAAGTGATCAATTGTTCTTTAACTTTAGTCATACAAAATATAGGCTTCACCGAACATTTCCAAGTTAAAATTAAATTACCCTTGCATTTCGGGGACGATAAGAAGGGGGGTCGAAAGAATAACCGCTTTTTGACCATAACTCTTTGAAAATAGCTCGGAATAAGCTGTGCATTTCAGTAATTAATTAGCATACTATGTATAATTACTATACAAATTCAAATGAACGCACCACTCTTACTTCCGAAGATATGAAACATTTTTTTAAAAACGGCAATTTTATTTGAAGGGTTTTTGCTCATAACACGCAGAGTTTTTGATCAAACCTTATCAAAACTTCAGGAAAAATGACAAAATACAAGAGAAAGAACATACTAAAACGGTTTTTAAAAATATTAAAAATCCGATGAGATATGAACGTTAAAAGAAAAAAAAATTTCACGGCGCATGCGCGAACGACAGAAATTTAAAACTACGAAAATATTGTAGCCTGGTATATACTGCATCTTATAAAAAAAGTTCCAGTTGAATATCATGAAAATTGAAAAAGATATCAGCGATCTAGTGAGCTGTATTTCATTCATTCGCAGAAATTACATACATAGTGAGGGTCTGTCCACAAAGAGCTATTTTTAAAATAAAGGTTATTTCGTCATCGTTCAAAACCAACGTTTCAGGGGGTCTCCGGATACTTTTGGCCACCTACTTATAAGGTCTTTTTGGCCGAATGGGCGAAATGTGACTTCTATGCCAAATATAAATTTTTAAACAGTATACAATTTAACATTGAAAAATATGCTCGATTGTCCCCACACTATTTGTGAACAACCCCTCTCCATTTATGAATTGACTGCAAATGAATGAATTACAGCTCACTAGATCGCTGATATCTTTTTCAATTTTTACGATATTCAACTGGAACTTTTTTTATAAGATGCAGTATACACCAGGCTACAATATTTTTGTAGTTATAAATTTCTGTCTTTCGCGCATGCGCCGTGCAAAATTATTTCCTTTTAACGCTCATATCTCATCGGATTTTTAATATTTTTAAAAGCCGTTTTAGTATGTTCTTTCTCTTGTATTTTGTCATCTTTCCTGAAGTTTTGATAAGGTTTGGTCAAATACTCTGCGTGTTATGAGCAAAAACCCTTCAAATAAAATTGCCGTTTTTTAAAAAATGTTTCATATCTTCGGAAGAAAGAGTGGTACGTTCATTTGAATTTGTACAGTAATTATACATAGTATGCTAATTAATTACTGAAATGCATAGCTTATTCCGAGCTATTTTCAAAGAGTTATGGTCAAAAAGCGGTTTTTCTTTCGACCCCCCTTCTTATCGTCCCCCAAATGCAAGGGTAATTTAATTTCAACTTGGAAATGTTCGGTGAAGAATATATTTTGTATGACTAAAGTTAAAGAACAATTGATCAATTATTTCTCGAGTTATATCTAAAAATGTAAATTTTTGAAAGTGTCCGGATACTTTTGGCCACCTAGTGTATAACAGCAGCACGTGATCTGGTGTTATCATGATGCTGCCGATTAATAGGTGCATCCCTTGTCAAAAATCAGCGCCGATTTTATTTATTTATTTTTTAATTTCATTCGTCTACAACAAACAAACTTTTTTTTCATGTTAATTAGAAAAAAGCTGAAAGTTATCGTATTTATCACTTTGGTATTATTATACATACAATGTTTCAGTTTTCTCATTTTATAACAGTATTATTACTATTACTATATTCAAAAATATTCATTTAATATCATCAAGTAACTTCTGAAATAAATTTTATTATAAGTTTTTTGCCAAAATAATCTAAATTAATGTAAAACGCAACTAATCTGAACTAAGGAAATTATTATAACTATTCTTTGTGCGACGATGCTGCGTGTTTAATCATTGTAAAAGCTTACTCGACCATTCTGAAAAGTATCAGAAACTTAAACGCTTAATTCTTTACTTTCTTGATTTCATTAATTTATTACAGGAAAATTTAAAAAGATGGAAAAGGGCATATCTGACTGCAGCCTCAAAACAAGCACGGAACAAATCATGAGGTTTAAGTTTCCATTTGAATAATTGAATAACATATATTTAGTTCAAACAAAATTAAACTATGTCCATCTAGGAGTGGGGTTTTAATTTAAGCGCATTATAAACTTTAAATAATCTCCTTAGTTACATCTCATGTTATAAACTCAATACCATTTTAAAAATAGTGTGAAAATATTTGCAAGTAAGAATTTGGTAAAATGAGATGCAACGTTTTACAGCACAGATAAGATTAAAAGATTAAAAGTTTTAAAAGGGGCAAACAGGTTTCGGAGCCAACAGCCTCCTTCTTCAGTGCCCGGCTAGCAAAGGAATGAAACAAGGTCATGGGAATGTTCAAATACGAAAAAGAAAAAAGGATGGACCAATCAGATCTAAGCATGTGCTGAGGTAATATTTGACGTATCAGAATATGTAAATTTGATGAAATGTGTATGTGATAATGTGTATGAGAGTATGTAATGTGATGTAATGATGTGTAAATGTGCTTTTAAACATTGTGTCTCATTTTACCCAATTTACGCCCAAAGCTATCGCTTTTTAATAAAGTTAGGATTAGCTTAGCGGAAAGCCCTATAAATTGGGTATTTGACTCTGGATTGGAAGGTTCCTAGTTCGGGGAGCTTTCTATTCCGAATAAACTAATACCCAGTATGCGGAGCATGTACTCTTAACAATTGTCCGTTTGAAAGTCCTGTGGTCCTTCGGTGGCAGTTACGATGGGTGCAGGCTTCTTGGGGACTCTTTCCTCCTTTAGAAATCAGCATCAATAACAGAAGGTAGATCCTTCTGCTATTAACATAGTTATGTATCTTCCTCCTGCTTGTATTCTTCTTTGCATTGCAATAAAAAATAACTGAGTCAGGAGTATATTTGCATTCAATTAAAACATTAACAAATGTGTTTACTGTTTAATTAAAATATTAGGATCTGTAGCAAAATGTTGGTGAATTAAGTCTGATTCGTCCCGCACGTGACGGTGGAATGACTCTAATTTAAACAACGCCAGCCTTTTAGTTCGATAAAAACTAACAAAGATTTTTTATAAAAAGCTATTCGCAATACTCAATTATATATTCTCTCTTTTCACGGGGCTGCGGTGACTACTGACCATTTGCAGACTTGGTGCATTCCCCGAGACCGGCACACACTCTTTCATGCGGCACCACTGTCGGCGGATGCCATCATCACGGGAATTTCGACGCCCAGTTTCTCCACTAGATGGAGGCACCTGCGCTCCATGTGACTGCACTATTAATGTTATTTTGACAAGAGATACTCCATGCCAAACGAGTACTCGAGGGATCTCTTACATGCCGCATAATCATACCAAATGGACGCTGTCGATTTTCTGTATCTTGAAAATTTACCGACTGGAGTCGGGTTTGATCCCACGTTTTTGGGCGTGAGAGGCCAGCATCTTAACTACTACACCACTCTGTTTGCACTCAATTGGTATTATTTAAACAAAAAGAGAAACAAATGCTTTCGCCCTCTCAGGAATTTTTTTAAAAAAATCACATAAAAACAACTAGTGCAATTCGAGTTTTCTCTACCTTAGAAAACATCTACTCAAAAATAGCCCAAAAACTAACGAAGCAATTTTGCATAATTTATATATTCTGTTGATACAAGAACTTCTCTTTGGAGATGAAATTTGTTTGTTTTCTCTTCTGCGTTTCTATTGAGAAAGAAATGAAATGCAAAACTTAAACTCTTGCCCGGTAAATTTTTTTGGAACAAATACATCAGATTTCTTTTCAAAAAAATTCCGATTGGGAAACTTTAGATTTGAACCAAGACTTCATGGATCTGTTTTTCACGCAGTTACATTATTTATTTATTGTTCTTTTAAGACCGAAACGTTATAAAAACATATCCCAGGTAGCACAAAAAACGTTTTAATGTTTTATAAACTTTTTTAATCCGTTGTCATAACGTTAATAACCATTTAACAACCTTTAAAAAACGAAGTGTGCTACTTGGGATAATACAACGTTGAAAAGCACAAATGCGCAGAACATCTGCTTTTGTCGGATGTCTGGTGCATCCATAAGCTCAAATTTTTGCATTAAAAAAAGACGTTCCTTGTCGCGCTGAAACACGTGTTTGCCATATTCCTGCTCATTTGTGCATTTTGATGTGTATAATATGCTATTATTTTAAAGCACAAAGGTTTTTATCTATTTCAAAGCGTTATGCCGTAAGTTTCACCGGAAACTCAAAATTCAAATTAAATTTCAATATATATTTTTTTTATTTTTCCAAGCGACAATAATTACCGTTTTCACGTACAATGCCTAAATTCAAAAGTTTCCAGGTTCTCAATGTATCAAAACGTAGATCTTTACGATGTAGGCAATCCGAAATGATATGATGTTATCAGGTAACAAATGGTTTTCTCACAAGACACTTATTTCCGATGCTATAAAAGAATTGAGCTTTGTGATCTGTTCTCCGCCAACAACCATGGACTTCAAAATAAATGAAAATACGTGACATGGCTCCTCCGGCGGAAGAAATGATACTTTAATCTGTACTTTTCTTTCGGCATACTTTTCATGGAGCTGATTACTGTTTCTCATATCAAAGAAACATCTGCAGCAGGAAAAGTTTTGTTTCGTGTTCAGATGGAACGTCGTCACAATCACAACAAAAGTTCTCAGCTTGTGCTTGAAAATAGAGCGGTGGGGGGGGGGGGTCTATATTTCACACAAATGCTCGTGATTGAGATATTGATTGTGGAATATCTTTAAGTTTTTATTTTTAAGTAACTGAATAATGTCCACTTTTAAAACATATTTGTCCTATTTTAACCTAGCAGAAGTCGCGCACGCAACAGTGACAAAAGAGATTGCGCGAGGTGACAGAGCCATATCATTTCATCTAAAATTTTCTTTAAATTAGAAAAAACGCATTTGAATGATAAAAAATAAAAGGTGCAATAATTCTTTAAGAAAATTAACTTTTTAAATTAAGAAAACTGTTTTTCACGTTTAAGAAAATACTGAAAGAGTGATTAATTACAGATAAATATTTACCCAGCAACAGGTGTTCCGATAAGAATAGGGTGACTGCGTGCCCCGAGCGATCTTTCTTGGGTTAAAGAAAGCACAAGCATGAAAAATAACTTAGTCGTACTTTTCATAGAGCAGATGCTAAGGGAAGGGCGGATGCAAGGAAGGGGCGATCGCTCCAATGCCCCTTCCTTGCATCCGCCCCTCCATCAGTAAATTTTTACTTCCTTTTACGTAGTAAAGGAAGTTTTGTGATCGCGAAAAAAAAAATCACTCAAATTTGAGTCTAAATTTTGATTTTGCTCACCCCCGAATGAATGTTCAATAGTTTCTTTCGACCTGTCAGCACGTGCATATGTAGTACCTACCAACATATAAGCAGCCGAAAAATCCGTTTCAACCACTTCCGAGTTAATTACGACGAGTTTTCTTGTGACGTCTGTATGTACGTATGTGCAGATGTATGTGCGTATGTATGTGCGCATGTGTGTCACATAACTCAAAAACTATCTGTCGTAAAAGCTTCTAGCTTCGTATGTAGGCTCTGAGGATGGTCTAGTTGTGCACCTCCTTAAACTTAAACTTAAAATAATTACAAAGTGTTCATTAACTAGAAGTGTTCATTCACTGGAAGTGTTCATTCACTGGTCATTCTACCCTATTTTGAAGACATCAGAGGATAGCTGACGAAGGTTTCGCGTTAAAAAATCAAACAGTATCACTCAATATCCCAGTATTAACATTATTATTATTGCTTATTTATTGTATGTGGGTGGAAAATAACTTGATAAAGTAATTTTAATCAGTAATTTTAATATGTTTTTCTCAAAATATTTCAACTCGCTTCTTTTGCTGTTTCAAATTAATCAAGATATTCTTTGTTCTGACTTCTCTTTTTCGTCTCCGAGCAATACGCAGATTCCAAACTTAATAAATTAAAATAAACACTATTCAGGGAGACTTCTAATATTCTCGAAAATGGATTTAAGAATGCTACAAATGCAAACTGTAATTAAAGAAAGAATTTATTTGTAATTAAATAAACATTTTCGTCTGTGATGTAAAAGTAAATGTAAGAAAGATTCCGAGACATTAAAAACACATGTGAAATTTTTGCGAAAGAGTTTTCGTTTTATTTTTTAATTAATTATTTTGTTTACTTATTTATTTATTTCGAATTGCAACATTCATTCTATTTTTCGTCTGTCAAATACTCAGAAGGATTAAAAGCCTCCAAATTAAATTCTTTGCTGATATTAACTTTTTCACATCAAAACAGTTTCACATTAGGAAAGTTATTTGCAGAAGCATTGTGCTACATTTGAACTTTAAAAATTTACACGTTAAAAGAAATCTCATGTAAATAGTTTTAATACTAATGAGAAAAACATTTATTTCCTTTGAAAATTAGAAACGAAGTTCTTCACGGATGTCACACAACTGTTTAAATGCATTTTATCCCGCAGATTTTCAAATGCTAGTTCCTGTATGATTTACAGGTAACAATTTATTGACTTTTTGGATAACTTAAATAGTCTATTTTTAAAACTAAGTCAAACAATACCAATTTTCGCTGATGTAGGAGTTGTTTATGGATTTTAGAAACACGATTGCTTTCCTGCAGTAAAATTCTATGAAGTTTGGCTCTTTAAATACCTTAAACAGAACGATAAAGTGCTTTATTAATTTAATTATATTTCATTTATTTCTTATTTTATTAATTAACGTACTTTATATTATTTTATTTATTTATTTTAATGAATTCGTCTTTTTATATATTTTATTTATTTGCTTCTGATGTCTCTTTATTTAAAGCTTGCAGAAATATCCTGCTTCGCCTGGGTTAGTAATAATAGCATTGCGAAACAATTTATACTCTTGCTTATTATTGTTTTTTTTTTTTTCTTTTATACACCGCTTTGGCGTGATGAAAAATCGAGCTTCATTTATACCCATAAAACCAAAAGAGCAACACGTATAAAGAACTAAATAGTGCTTGTTTGGGAACGAAAGAATGGCATTGGACACTCTACAAACATGAAATATTTTCGAAAGATGAAACTAAACCTCATTTGTTTGAAAAGATTAATCTGTTAATAAATTCAATTTTAGAACATAGCCTAACCTTTCCTATATGGCCATTGAAGTACGAACAGTTAAAAAACTTTAGCCACCTGTAATCCCGTTACACTCTCGAGTTAGTTATTTGGAAAACTTTATCCGTGACACGCTTTAAAACGTCGCCAAATTTGTGGTAACTCTTTCGAGATGCATTGGACAATTCTGCTACCTCCCTGCTTTACAAAAAGATACTTTCGCATTATTATTTCACTAATTTTTGTCAAAGAGAAATTGTTCTCAAATGCTGAGATACCATTCTCGACCCCAAAATGACGCTGAAATGTTTTGTCCTAAATGGGTTTCGTTAAATAAAGAAAATTTGGTAATTATTTGTGCAAAAATGCAAATGGTAGTTTTAAAGGGTTTGCTTAATTTAGTATGCGGGATATTTTACATATTGATAAAAGTTTTGAAAGGTTTTGTGCGCATTTAAGGAATCGGTCATTAAAAAGAAAATAATAATAATAAAGTTTGCTACTTTGGGATATTATCTCGATTGTAAAGGTTTTGCATGGTCGACAAATATCGGACAGTAATCGTTTTGTTTTGGTTACATCGTGTAACTGTACAGTTATTACAGGTATTACAGTTTTTGTTGCCAAAAACGGCGCCAGTGGAAAAAATTGCCGTGAATCTAATTAATGGAGAGAAATCTAAAAAATGTATTCTTTAAAAAAAAGAACTCTTTCCAACGACATATAATATATAGGGGTGGGGGAGGTTACCCCTTAATTTGGAAAAGTAGGAAATGTACGCTTAAAAATTAATTAAAAAAAACTAATTCGAAATTAAGAAAAATGACTCCGAATTTCAAATCTACGGTGCTCGAACTGGTTCTGTACCAAATTTCAAGTCTGTAGGTGCTATGGGGTAGCCTGAACGCAGACCAGCCACAAACATCCTTTCACAATATCTTTGAGCCCAGGTAGCACAAATAACCTTCAAACGTTTTATAAACGTTTTTAAGCGGTTGTTGCAACGTTAATAATCATTTTACAACCTTTAAAAAACGAAGTGTGCTACTTAGGAGCTTACTTTCTTTTAATGCATTAAGAAAGGCAGCGATTCCGTCTCTCCCGCCAACCCATTCTACCCAATGGTCTCCTATTTCTGGTTTAAAACTAAAAATAGTAACTAGTAGAATACTTTTAGTTAAGCAGAACTGAATTATGAGGAAGCTTCTTGTGGATTACTTATGATTACCAGGCGCTGCTTTTCAGTAACGGTGTTGCAATTGATAAATTGTAGTTGATAGCAAGGTGGAAGTACAAAAAATGTAATTTGGAAATTTTTATTTTTAAGGAAAGTATCTACTTTACTTTTCATAAAAATCAGAAGAATTCATGCTTTTAAATAATTTACAACTGCAATTTAGTATGAACTTTTCTGAAAACTTCTGACATTGATTTATAGCACTTTCTAAATATTTGGCAAGCTAACTCTGATACGAAGCATTTTTTGGATTCCATTCCTTATTTTAAAGCCTTCTTATAAACTAATAATTTATAAATTTACGGGGGGATTTTATTGTTTTCTCTCAGAGCATATGCTTTTGGAAAAACAATAACCACATTTCACATCCATTTTTTTAAATATATTCAAAAAGGTTTAGCTTTAGGAAAAAAAGTTAGGTACAAGGTCAGAGAAAGAAGATATGAGTCTTACTGTAACTTGTTAGCATAAATGACACATTATCAAAGAATCTGTATTTAAAGTAATTTTCAGTACTGCATTTTAAATGAAGAGTATTCTGTAAAGGATTATCACGAGGTAATTTTCATTTTGATTTTTTATTTTGGAATGAAAATATTTCAACTTTATATTTTATGAAGAATCAAACCTCAGCTGCATTTTACTATTAAAGTGCAAGTTAAATCCTTCCTTTAAAAGTTGAAAAAAACATATAAATACAACTAGTCTATGTTAGAAATTTTGATAGCAACCCCCGCGAAAATAAATGAATTTTCCAAAAACAACTTTCGTCAAAGTGTATTTGCTTTTTTTTCTGCATTTAAATCCATTACATTTTGACGAATTGTTAAACCCTGCACTAAGTTAACTGAATAAATCATCTAAGAAATACTTGTCACAAACCAAATAAAAATGGAGACAGGATATTGTCCTATTCAAAAATAAGTCGTCGTTTGTACTGTTTGTTGTGTTATTAGTTTGATAGAAAACTTTTCACAAATAACGTAAATAGCAATAATCTTAAACAGCACGTATACAGTTAATAGTTTCCTGTTTTGACACCATACTTGATTTCTGTGTTTTTAAAGAATGTCCAAGGAGACGATTTCTCAAATTGCTTTCTTTTTATTGCTTTTGTTATTCGATATTATGTAATAAATAATTTTAGTTACGAAAAAGTAAAAGAAAGAAAGAACTTCTTAACCCTCCCCCCCCCCCTCTTCTACTGCTGCTTTATGTTTTAAAATTATAATTATAACCTAAAAATAAATCAAATTTTCTGTCAGCAAAACTTGTGGAAATCTTTTATGAACATCTAATGGAAAATAAGTCACATTTATCATTGTTTTAGGCCTTGCTGTAAATATGATGTTCTTTTTTGTATAACTCGTCGATATATGAGCGATTCTCTGTAAACTCGTAATTTTTCATACGGAATCTGTTCGGGCATGGTTTTTTGAAATGTTCGTATGATTGTAATAATATTGGTCAAGGAATGAATCTCAATATGGTTCGAAAGAGGGCCAATTGAAGTTTGTGTTTTTCTGATAAATCACGATAGGGGATCTGCCTAGTATAACTAGGCAGGGGACTGTGTATTAGCACTTTGCTGGGTAATATACATAAGTAGTTACGAAACTTCCTATAAATTTAGGCACAAGTCGTGGCATTTCAACACGTTTATCAGCAATTTTGGCAATTCACACTAATTACTTTAAACTTCATGGCTAAAAATATTTGCAAGACTAACTGATTTTTTCTATTGCAGCTTTGAATTTGTGGCAGGGAACTGTTTTGAAAAAACTTCGTTAGTAAACTCTTTAATGTAATCGAAAAACTGACTTAGAATGCTAACAAAGGGTTTTGGTTATTAATTCTTTAAAATTTGGATCAAAATTAGCCCGGTGAAAAAATGTCTACCAAAAGGGACAAAACCCAGTGTAGGACCGAACTTGCGTTCCCTCCACAACTCTCTATCCAAACACGCCACTGCTCCTTGGTTTTCGGATACATATTCATTAAATTGATGTGTAATGAGAAACATGAAAAAAACTCTTTTTTCAACAAAAAAAAATCCAGGCAATGGGTCTATTTTTCGTCAAAATCAGACAGAATAAGCTTTAAAATGAGGGGTAAATAAGGGAATTTGATAAAAAAATATGAAAATTTTGGCGTTTAAAGAAAACAGGCTATAGAAATATTAAAGAAAATTAAGATAAATAGAACTTGTTTAATGTTGTAATCAAAAAATAATATACATTATTTTCTTTCATACTTTTTAGTGCAACACAAGCTTATAGAAATAGTCTTTAGAATTAAAAATTAATTTTCATATTTTAATTCGTTCTGAAATTTATTTGAGACGAAACGTTTCGAAATGTTTTACTATAACCAGAACTACTAATTGATTTTTATGTATTTTCAATAATATGTTTTAATTTCCTTAAAGTGCCTTTATTTTTCTATTCATATACTGTTATTTTTTTATTTTTTTCTGCTTGCGTGGATAAAAATGTCCATAGGTTTAAAAATAATATTTATTTCTGTAACAGAAATGTAATTTTTATTTTTATTTGCAGCAGGAAGTCAACTTAAAGTTTTATCCGTTGAATATCTCCCCCTGAAAATATGTTTCCATAGAAATATATAAATACGCTCGTCCAACGTGACTACGTTTTTCAATTGCTCTGAAAGAAGTTCATTTTTAACGTTCTCTTATTTTTGTTTCAGCTTAAGATAAGAAGATATAACCCCAAAAGTATGATGGTCTAAAGTAAAATATTTAAATGGCTTTATATCATACCAGCTGCCATGCATCGGTGCTGAATAGTTCACTTTTCAATGCAATTTTTCAATTGTACGGGACATCGTCGTAGATAGGACATTGACATTTGACATTTCATCAGAAAGAAATGGCAATACTAATATTGAGTAAAATAAAACTAGGTGTATAACAGTACGAATAAAAACATTTAAAAAGAGTATAAATCTTTTAACTAATCTTTTGAAAAAAAGTTTTTCAACTATTTTTAAATGTTTTTATACATGTTGTTTCATTTTACTCATTTCGCAGAAAAAAGTTGCTTTTATTTGAAAATGTAATTTTCATCAATAGATTGCATCATTGTAAAGATTAGCAGCAATAAAAATTTTAATTTTATATTAATTTTATGAAAGGAAAGAAACTGCATTGTAGAGAAGACCGATTGTTGAACAAACACTAAAGTACATTTTCAAAGCTTCAAAAATTACGTTGAATCTGCAGAATTTGGTAAAGAAATTTAATTGATATAAGTATTTTTTTTTTTTTTTTTTTATCGGAGGAACTTTTTTGGCTATGCGTCCAGTAGTTAGTTATTTGAAATGAAAGTTGATTGACAAAGCCGGTGAATGAACATCCTTAACCAGAAGACAAATACAGCACTTTGTGGTTGTTTTGATTTTAGAAATATGTAGAAGGAATCAAGTTCTGATGATTCATTTAAGAAACATATTTTGAAACTTTTTTAAACGTTATAAAAATAGGGAATCCCGTGTTAAGATATTAAAAAGTTCCAAACTGATCTTGTAAGTTCTCTCTTTAATGGTTTTTTTTTTCCAGATAAATTGTTAAAATTTTGACCACTGAAAAATAAGTAAAGTACATAAACAAATAAATAAGTAAATACATTTATTTTTTAATTAATTTATTCATTCATTTTTTAAATTAATTTATTAGTTTTAGAGTTTTTTGAGCATTATATGATTCACTTGTCTATAAATCTAAACATTCACCAATGTTTAGCTGTATTCACACCAAATTCGTATTGCAGCTGTTCCTGACTAATTTCAGGCAATAAATTATAATAAATAATATATTAGCAGCCTGTATCTCAACGGCTGCAGCGATTAGTAAACCGCGTTGTGCAGTGCCTTTGGCTAGATGCTTCGGGGGCTTTGCTCCCTTCTTAACCCCTGCGGCAGATGGGTGTACAGTTTTTATGAGCAGTATGCTAAATTTTCAACACAGCGCATCAATAGAAGTATTCTATTGCCAGTCCGCCGAACCATTCTGTTTCCAGCGGCCAACTTGATTGATTTTCAGCCAATAATTTTCAGTGCGCAGTGAACCTATAGAATCACTTCAGGCGCAGTTCACTGCGCCTTTAACTTATGACAATTGACTCGAACTACTCCAAGATTGACTTTTCTCCCCCGTCACCAGAGACATTTTGTGAGAAGACATATTAACATCTTGCTGTTTGAAAAAAAAATAACCACTGAGGAGAGGAGGGGGGGGGGATTTCGAGGTGAAAGAAACGCACTTGGCATTAATGCCTCCGCTAATTAAACTCATAGAACTATATAACTTATTCAACCATGAAGCTTGAAAAATTACGAGTCTATCGATATCTGGTTCGAAGGTTAGTTCACTGCCATTCGGGAGAAGTTAGAACGACACAAATGCATACGTGTATAGGTTAGGTTTTTAATAATATAAGATATAAAGTACGGATTTTACAGAATTTGAGCTCCTGACACCTTTTCTATGGAATGCATCATAGAAAAAAAAGCTGAAGTTTTAAACTATATGCTTTACTCTTATTATTAAAAAATCCTCTTGTTTAAAAGATAAAAAGCAGGCTTGGAACGTAAAAAAATGCTTCTTTGCAGTTTTGACAATGATGTATAGCATAGCTGAAGTTTTCAGCTGCGAGTAGAGATATACTTTCCTTTTTTCCTAGTCTTAAGTGTCGATTTTTTTGCCAGTTTATCAAGAAGTAAGATGTTTTCCAGTGATTCAAAAAGGAATTTTTAATATTTCTTCTGAAATCTAAGCACATAAAATATTTTCAGTAAGGCATTAGAAAGAAATCCTAATGTCAGAAAGATTATGAAGTACAAGTTTTTGTCTTTGAACAGAAGTTTGCTTTTTACTTCCTTTTTCGTATATGGTTTAGTCCAATTTTGTTTCATTAACTAATTTGTTTATTTCACTTGAATTTATTCAATTATCCGTTCATTAATTTTTAAAAACGCATTACAATAGCCTTGTTTCAAATTTTGATGGACAAGCTTTTTACTTCCTTTTACGTAGTATTGTGATCGCGAAAAAAAAATCATTCAAATTTGTGTTTAAATTTTGATTTTGCTCACCCCCGAATGAATGTTCAGTAGTTTTTTCGACCTGTAAGCACGTGCATATGTACCTACCATCATATAAACAGCCGAAAAATCCTTTTCAACCACCCCCGAGTTAATTACGACGAGTTTTCTCGTGACGTCTGCATGTACGTATGTATGTGTGTATGTATGTGCGTATGTATGTCGCATAACTCAAAAACTATATACCGTAGAAGCTTCTACTCTGTTATGTAGGCTCTGAGGATGGTCTAGTTGGGCACTTCCCCTTGTGGTTGCATTCGAATGTTCCCAAGGGGGTGTTTTACCCCCTTTTTCGGGTAAATCAGTGTTAATTTCAATGCAGACTCAAGTGAAATGAATTGGCGTGACCACTTGGCGATATGTAGCCAAGCTTTTGGTCGGCAAGTGCTTGATGCTAACTGGGCGACAAATTTGGCGATAAAAATTATTTTTTGAACTTGAGTTCAAATTGGTGCTATTGGCGATGTTTTGCGAAAAATTCACTGAATGATGTTAAAATCGGCAATATTTAGAAAATTAACCGTTGTAAAACATTTTTCTGCACTGTTGCGTGGCAGATTAGGAGTTTGAATATTTGAATTGTTACCTTGCTCACTCCAAGCACTTTTTTTAACACTTAAGGGAACTACTAAGAAATTTACAGATAAAAGGAAGTAGTGTGGGGTCCATACCAGATTTTTTCTTTCTTGTATTACCAAGAAATTTTAGTTATTAACTTAATTATGGTAATACTAGTTTATTATTATGTTGCCTGGGTGCTTATTGAAAATGCTCAGAATTAAATATCTGCTGGAACCTCTAATTTTTCTGCATCATACAATATTTGTGCTAATGTTCCAAGGTAATTACAACATGAATTATAATTGTTTTTAACTTATTTCATGCTGAAATGAAACAGGTGAGCCAACAATTCATTGTGAATCGTAATCTTTGTCGGGAAATACTCATATTTAAATGTTTTCAA
Organism: Uloborus plumipes; assembly: GCA_038373865.1. Lineage (NCBI taxonomy): Eukaryota > Metazoa > Arthropoda > Arachnida > Araneae > Uloboridae > Uloborus > Uloborus plumipes. Next base: position 25,075 of record JAXGGA010008201.1, read on the forward strand.
TTTTATCAATTTGTATGCTTAAGGGCTTATCTCCGTTACTCTATCTAATCAAAATTGAAAGAAAATGGCCATTTTGTGACAAAAAATTTGAATTTTGAGCTTTTTGGATTTTTTTTAAATTTCAAAACTTCACCTATGTGAATTCTAGTGTATCAAAAAAACTTCTATGCCTAGTTTCATGAAAATCCGACAAAAACTAGATTTGTATAAGGAATAAACATATAAACATACATATATACATGAATCTATTTTTAATACGTGTTTATTAGTTTCACGTGTGGTCTTGTTTGTCAGTAATCATGCAACTCTGAATTCAAGATAAATCCAACAACAAGTTACAAGTGCAAAAGTTCTTTACAAGTGCAAAAGCAATATATTTAATACTATTATTAATACTAAAGGCTAAACTGTATTACATGCTGATGTATTATAAGTGTTTCAGTTGTTTGTGTATGTAACTCTGAATAAAAGATAAATTTCACGTTCTTTACAAGTGTAAAAGTAATATATTTAATACTAATATTAATACTGAAGGCTAAACTGTATTACATGCTGATGTATTTATTATAAGTGTTTCAGTTGTTGGTATGCAACTCTGAATAAACATAAAATTCACGTTCTTTACAAGTGTAAAAGTAATATATTTAATACTATTATTAATATTGAAGGCTAAACTATGTTTCATTTTGATTTATTATCCGTACATGTAAGGGCTCCATGTAAGCTTTTAGAGGATATTGAATAGTTTTGAAAATCAGAGGGAAATCAGAGTATCATGTGAAATATTTTAGTTAACTCTGAAAGCGTTTTTTTTTTTAGTTTTTAAAAACTATATTTGAAATTATTATGTATATAGAAGTACAGCAATTTGACGCAGCATGATAAAATTCAATTACGAAAACTTTTCACTGCCTGTTGTTGTCTATGGCACGCTGAGAACATCCGTTGTAAACTTGATACACTATACCGCTGAATGCCTCCAACGCGAAAATTGAATGCTGAAAAAAATCAGTGCCGAAGTATGAAATGTTCTCCAGATATAAGCTTCCCAAAAGTCGAGGTCATGAACCGAAGAACACTTACTAATGAAATTGAATGCTGAAAAAATCAGTGCCAAAGTATGAAATGTTTTCCAGATATAAGCTTCCCAAAAGTCGAGGTCATGGACCGAAGAATACTTACTAATAATTCCAGCGGAAGCAAAATCAAATTAATGGACAACAATGCCGAGCAATGGAAGAGCACGCGAGTTATTTGTGGTTAAACATAAACCTATCTCAAAAGCATTTTTCTCGAAGGTTGTCGTTGCAGCACATATGTCAGAGTCTTTTTTATGGGCAGCAAGGGAGGTTTGTGCGGTTTTGATAGGGAATATTGCGACAGTGGAACCTCTTTAACTCGACACACCATGAAAGTCCGTCGAGTTAAGCGGATGCCAACTTACAGAGGTTTTATAGTGGTACTAACTATTGGAGTGTTTTCTGTGTTTTATCTATCTAATAGTGCTTAATATATCAATGCTATTGAAACTTATTTTAGTAAATTATTTATATTTTCATTTTCTTAGAAAGAATATAATAAACTAAATAGGACAATTTTGGAGGCCTTATTAGGGATAAATCCATAGTTTTTGAAAAGAGGTAAACGGTACTTGAAGGGCTTAGAAGATGAAGGGGTTATGTGGAAACACAGATATTGCAAGTAATCAAAGTTTAAAGTTTCATTGTTGCAGTTGTTGCAGCTCTTTTGTTTTCTGGATTCGTCGTTAGTGCGCTTATGAAAATGGTCTAATGACATCTACTTTTTGATGTACCAAGTTTTATTTGCTTACCTGTATCCATTACTTATCATTGTCCAGAGTGTTCATGTTTTAAAATTTAATCTAGCCCCTTCATTCTCCAAGCCCTTCAATCGTCAAAAAGAAAAACTCTGTTCACACTTGATTGAAAAACATGTGCTGTACGGGTGCTTCCTAAAATTTCTTCGATTCCAATTCCTTCCTAGCCCTGAGACTGCACCAACAATACTAAGTTTATTACACATCTCCGCTGGGTGACTGTAGGAATTCTCAAAAAGAGCTCTTTCCGGAAAACAAGGAATTGATAGACCCATAAACTGCAAAGTTCTCAGAAATGGTTAACGTGAAAGAACATCGGTACAAAAAGTGGACTTAAATAGCAAGTGGTATGTCGACTTACAGAGGTTCATGTAAATATGCGTCAAGTTAAAGAGGTTTGCATCCGTTGATGTTAACATTTGACCAACCATTAGAAAAATAAATGTCGACTTATTGAGGTTGTATCGAGTCATCTATGTGTCGAGTTACCGAAGTTCTGCTGTATCTGAATACTGAAGATTAAAAGAATATAGCACCCATTGATGTTGACATTTGACCAACCATTAGAAAAATAAATGTCGACTTATTGAGGTTGTGTCGAGTCATCCATATGTCGAGTTACCGAAGTTCTGCTGTATCTGAATACTGAAGATTAAAAGAATCTAGCACCCTATAGGAAAAACTAGCTAGACAAATTAAAATCGAAGTTGTTAGAAAGTGAGTTTTCTATCTAAATAACAATTTTTACCAGTGTGTGGATAGATTTCTTTTACAAACTAAAACTCAAACGCTACTAAAACCTGTTTTTTTCTTGGGAAGGAACGTACTAACAAGGGCGGACACAAGGGAGGGGCGATCGCCTCTCCTTTACAGGGATTTTTATCCAGCAGGTTTTAGATTTTGAAGTTCAAAAAAAGCCATCTCAGTTGATCTTTGATGATATTAAAGGAAAGGGTGCGGGGATTCGGGGCTCTGATCTTTACATTTTTTGAAATGGAAGACCAAAACATTTGTAATCAACATGTGTTAACAAGGATGCGTGACGAAAAAAATGGGCAAGTAAGAAAAAAGAATCAATCGCCCCTCCCTTGGAACATTTCTGGATCCACCCTTGCGTAGTAACCTACCTATGGTTGCAACGGCTTTCCCTTAAAACGTTCAAGTAAAAGAAATAAAATCCTTAAACAGAAGAATGGCTAAGTCAAAATTGAAAATGTTTATGCCTAAAAAAAACTTTTCATCTGATTCATAACAGAAAAAGAAATGCATTTACCTAATCAACGTAGAAAATAGTAAGTATATGAAATTTAATCTTTTGCAACCCCACACCTGCACGAAACATCTTTGTTAGCTAATTCAATGTTTTTAAATTTCTTGTTATACGATGGCATCAATATTTTTCTCGCATAAGATGAACCACAAAAGAAATAATAGTAATTTAAAATGTATCATTTCAGCATAGCCTCCGAAATAAAAATTGCATTTCTAATTATCCTAATACAATTGGTTTTAAAGTAGAAATTTAATACCTTACATTAAATAATAAGACAAAGTCACAATAAATCAAATTGATGTTATATTAAATTAGTTAAACTAGGAAAAAGTATTTTACTGTTAAGAAAAGTCAGTTATCTCTTCCCTAATTTAACGATAATAACATCACATCTCAAAATAATAAAAACTATTTCAAAGATATCAATGTGTCTAAACTTTTGAAGTTTACCATAACATCTTTAATTTCAACCTAAGTTAATGCTTTTAATCTTTTGTGTATTCTTTTACTTTAAAATGCATGACTGGTTTATTTAATAAGCTTTAAAAGCTTTTGTGATTAACAAAATTACCATAAATTTCATTAAAAGAAAAAAAAAAGTTATGGCGAATTTTATTTCATGAAAGCAACTATTTTAAATATTCAATAACTTAAAAGTACTTTTTTAGTAACTTTCATCGAAATTTGTTTAATTAAATATTATCGGCAGGCTTACTCAGATCATTGAAAGAAAGTGATACATTATGCAAATAATGTTGTTCGTGTTTTAAAGTGTAAAAAAATCACTTGAGCTTTTGAAAACAATTTCCCGAATATGTCGCATCCTTGCGAGAAAAGTAACGTCAGTCAGAAGATCCTAACTTTCTGATTTTTGTACGAAACAGATCAGAACATTGTGTTCTTTTATGTGGAAAAGTGTCACAACTAATTTTTTTATAGTTACCGCTAGGTAGCTTTAATAGTGACACAAGTCAAACTAAAATTTTAATGTATAAATAAATATAACATGTGACAAACTAAAAGGTAGTACTACTATATTACACTGTAAGGTTTCTTAACGAAAACATCTGGACGTCAGCGTGACGTTAGTCTATGAAAAACGAGCTAGATAACACGTCACAGCCTACTTGGTGAGTTAGAGGAGATCGCTAACTGCTTGTGAGCTCTTATTGGCTCCGCCCGTAGTGACGTTTAGTGTCAACTTAAGTTGCTGTCTAATATATATACAGAAAACTTAAGGTGTTTACACATATATTTCATGCAAAAATATCAATGAATATTCATTGCAAAAGAACTCTAAAAAATAGAGCCCTAAGCAAAGAAAAATGTAAAGGAAACGAGAGGAAAAAAACCCGTAAAAACACGTCTTTATTATTATTATTGATAATATTATTATACTCTTTTAATTAATTTATTTTTATTTTTATTTATTTATTTTTTCATGTATTAAGGTTTGATTTGAGACCAAAGTTTAAAAATAATTCCGTTTCAGTTTTAATCTCAGCTCTCAAAATAGCAACCTGAAACACTTGCAGGTGTAACGCGAACTCGCAAAATTTTATCTACTTTACCTTGCACTTTGTTCAGCTACTTTAAGTAAAAGTATTTTTGAAGTATTTTCTTCTCTTGAACATCGGGTAATTAATTTCCGAAACAGTTGACCGAACTTCGAAATTACTTCAGTTGTTTAATTACAAAAATTCCTGAAATTAAATTAAGAAGGCAACAAGGTGATACATTCCAACCTCAATTTGAAAATCCATCTTTTTTTATTTACTTTTGAGGCCAATAGCGAAAACATACAACATAAATTCTTCCGAAATTAAAATTTTAAATAGATGTTGAGAAAAAAAATACTTTTCCTTTGTGGTAATGCCATATCGTTGAATTTTCTGGAAGACTCCCTTGTTTCCATTTCGTCACAGACACAACCGTAGCTCTGTTTTTTCTGTGACGAAATGGAAACAAGGGAGTCTTCCAGAAAATTCAACGATGTGGCATTAGAGCGATTCCATACCAAATCACCGAAAAAATAAAAAGTTGGTCGCACGACCGACTCGGATTTTTTTTTAATTTGGTACACAGATTGATGGTATAGAGGTATGAAAAAACCCAAAAGGAAAGTTACCTGCTCCACTTATTTTCTGAGATACATGCCCTCAAAGTTTGTCCGCCACGTCAAAATACTAAAAAAGTGATGTTATTTAATCATTTTTTATAAAAAAAACGTACTCATGCAAAATAAAAGTGTTAGATATCTATGGAAACTAGTTACTCCAAGCATTCTGAAAAAAAATACAAGAACGTTCATAATGAAAATTGCCAAGGTACAGGGCTCTTTGAAGTTGTCACCACAAAAACTTGATTTTGCAGATTTTGCTAAAATTCAGGCATTTATTACAAAAAAAGGAAAACAGAACCAAATTTTTTCTCACTTTCTGGTAGTGTACAGGTCCTCCCTGTAAATTGCTACGCAATAAATTTTTTGGGTTTCTCACTCCTTCTTGGAAATATTTTAGCTTAAAGATAAGCCGTAAGGCAAAAAATGCGTTTTTGGCCATCTTGGCAGCCATTTTTCTCATAAAGGGGGAGCAGTAGAAACTTTAATTTTTTTTTTAAACAAGCCACTGATATGTTAGCTATTCACAGGAAAAGAGTTTACTTTTGGTTATTTCTCCCATTAAGAGATATCCTGCTGACAGTATATGCATGTTTTTCGCGACGACCATATGCTTTTGTTCCCCCTCTCATGGACTTAAAATTAATTAAACCAAAAAACAATGATATATTTATTATTAGCTGTATTATCTACCCGATATGTCATGAAATTTAATTTATTAAATCATTGAACAATAAATTAGATAATTGATGAAAAAAAGAAAAAGTATTTCTCTGATGCCTGAGTATTATGCATTCATAATTATAAAGCACTAAATACTTTCTTGAGAAATTAATTAACATAAATGAGCTCTAAATATTTATATTATAAGCAATACCCAATCTTGTGATTGGGATACTCCTGTTTTTAATTGAAGAATTTCTTGAATATCACATGAATATCAGGAAAATAAATGAGGTCTTTTCGTTTGATGTAGGATATTTTATGACAAATTTCATTTGATGGGCTACTAACTGAGCATGGTGATAAAGAGCTATTAATTTCAGCATCGAATTCCATTTTACCTTATTAACAGTTAAATATTTACAAACTAATTAAATAAATAATTTAATATAAAGCCATGCTTGAAGAATTAAAATTAGTGCAACTAATTTATTCCCATACTGATCTTTACAAAATTGACATGCGTTGAGCACTGATAAGAACTGACAAGAATAAGTTTACTTACTAAAATACTAGTTCACAGATACTATAAAGCGTACATTCTATTTTCTACAAAATAATACTGCATCAAAGAACTCCTGTTTATAGCCATCAATCAGGAACATCCAATCACAAGATTGGGTATTGCCTATGAGATAAATATTCGAAGCTCCTTTATTTTAATTGATTTTTCAAGAAATTCTTTAGTACCTACCCCTTTATACCCTTGTTCTTTGTTGCAGTATTATTTTGTAGAAAATAGAATGTACGCTTTATAGTATCTGTTAACTAGTATTTTAGTGAGTAAACTTATTCTTGTCAGTTCTTATCAGTGCTCAGCACATGTCAGTTTTGTAAAGATCAGTATGGGAATAAATTAGTTGCACTAATTTTAATTCTTCAAGCATGGCTTTATATTAAATTATTTATTTAATTATTTTGTAAATATTTAACTGTTAATAAGGTAAAATGGAATTCGATGCTGAAATTAATAGCTCTTTATCACCATGCTCAGTTAGTAGCCCATCAAATGAAATTTGTCATAAAGTATCCTACATCAAACGAAAAGACCTCATTTATTTTCCTGATATTCATGTGATATTCGAGAAATTCTTCAATTAAAAACAGGAGTATCCCAATCACAAGATTGGGTATTGCTTATAATATAACTATTTAGAGCTCATTTATGTTAATTAATTTCTCAAGAAAGTATTTAGTGCTTTATAATTATGAATGCATAATGCTCAGGCATCAGATAAATACTTTTTCTTGTTTTCATCAATTATCTAATTTATTGTTCAATGATTTAATAAATTAAATTTCATGACATATCGGGTAGATAATACAGCTAATAATAAATATATAATTATTTTTTGGTTTAATTAATTTTAAGTCCATGAGAGGGGGAACAAAAGCATATGGTCGTCGCGAAAAACATGCATATACTGTTAGCAGGATATCTCTTAATGGGAGAAATAACCAAAAGTAAACTCTTTTCCTGTGAATAGCTAACATATCAGTGGCTTGTTTAAAAAAAAAAATAAAGTTTCTACTGCTCCCCCTTTATGAGAAAAATGGCTGCCAAGATGGCCAAAAACGCATTTTTTACCTTATGGCTTATTTTTAAGCTAAAATATTTCCAAGAAGGAGTGAGAAACCCAAAAAATTTATTGCGTAGCAATTTACAGGGAGGACCTGTACACTACCAGAAAGTGAGAAAACCTTTGGTTTTGTTTGCCTTTTTTTGTAATAAATGCCTGAATTTTAGCAAAATCTGAAAAATCAAGTTTTTGTGGTGACAACTTCAAAGAGCCCTGTACCTTGGCAATTTTCATTATGAACGTTCTAGTATTTTTTTTCAGAATGCCTGGAGTAACTAGTTTCCATAGATATCTAACACTTTTATTTTGCATGAGTACGATTTTTTATAAAAAAATTATTAAATAACATCACTTTTTTAGTATTTTGACGTGGCGGACAAACTTTGAGGGCATGTATCTCAGAAAATAAGTGGAGCAGGTAACTTTCCTTTTGGGCTTTTTCATACCTCTATACCATCAATTTGTGTACCAAATTAAAAAAAAATTAGAGTCGGTCGTGCGACCCCCATTCGGTGATTTGGTATGGAATCGCTCATTACCAAATGTGGTAATGCCATTTCGTCACAGAAAAAACAGAGCTACGGTTTTTTCTGGAACGAAATGGAAACAAGGGAGTCTTCCGGAAAATTCAACGATGTGGTATTACCACATCCTTAACAATAGTACATCAATTTTTCGACAACATAGCAAAACATTTGAAAGGCCAGGGGGGAAAAAGATGAATGTCTTTTTTTCGTCAATTTTGAGATATTAGCGCTGTCTAGGGGCTATGAAGGATTAATATCATCTGGTAGAACAACAAGGGGGGAAAAAAGTGAGAATCGACCGAAATGTGCATGAAAACTCTATCAACTACATAGGGAGCTACGAGAAATCAAACTTTGTTCTTCGTTTTTTTCGAAATCGCTTTTTGGTCACTTTCATGTTTTTTCCCCCTGGCCCTTCTTTTGTTTGACAATGAAAGTACAGATTTTACCTAATAAAATCTACCCTTTGAAAATTTTATTTCTTCTTTTCAAGCTCTTTAATGACGTTAAACTCAGCTAACATTTTTAGCAGAAAAAAGAATTGCTTTTTGCTTCCCGTTTTTTCTTTTCTTTTTTCAATTTAAACTTCGTATTTGCTACATATTTTCATTGCATTGCGTACAGATTTTTTTAAAGAAAATCCCTTTGAAGCCATTTGAAGCCAACTTTCTTTTTATCGTCATTCACTGCTTTAAAAACATAGTAACAGATCGCAGTTTCTCCACAACTGTACTTTGGAATGCTTAAAACCCGTTGCACAAAATGTACACCGACTGTAAAAAATAAACTGTTGCTTTTACAGCATAATACTAGCAGTCGAGGTTCCATTTTAAAACTGTAAAATGCACACTAATAAACTGTAAAATTAGCAATTTTGTGATTTATAACAGCGCATTTCACAGTTTTAAAGTGAAACCTGAACTGCCAGTATTATACTGTAAAAACAACATTTTTTTCCCACAGTGGGTGTACTGTCTGTTCTCGAATTCCGCGAATAGAGCTAATGAACTGTTCTATTTAAAACAGGGGTGACAGCTATTTTCCCAGTTCTGATAAGGGGAATAAATTAAAATGGAAAAAGAAAGAGAAAAAACATCATCAACTAACACGCCCAATGAATGCATTGTGAATGAAAAAAACCTCACATTTTAATCTCTTTTATCACTATTTACCCTTATTTTTGTGTAATCCTATGAGATATGACGCATGCGCAAATTCACGGAAGTCCAGGTGTTAAAAAGTCAAACAGTACTCCTGCACTCTGCATTGTCTGCTGTGTGCTACCAAATGACGGGTCGCATCAAAGGCAATTTCTAAATGCTGTGAAAATAAAAAAAAATCAATTTTTTTCGACTAATATATATGTATGAGAATAATTTAGAAAAAATTCTTTTGGCAGATTTTTTTTCAGTCTAAAACTCAAAAATTGTGTTAAATTACGAAAAATTAAAAATGAAGGGTGTTTGAGAACCTTCTTCCAAGAAGGATAGAATGTTGAAATTATAGGAGAGTGATCTTATGCATAAATGTAAAAAAAAATGGAAATGTCTTTAGCAAGAAAACATTTTTTTTTTTTTGAATCACCCTACTGTGCATATAAATTAAGCATTCTTTAAAAATAACACAGGTCTGCGATGAAAAAATTGTTTCATTTTTAACTATTGGTTTCAACGGTATTTGATGTGCTGATTACGGGAAAAATAGTGAAAAAATTCCATCACCCTCAGATAAGTCACAAATTTCTCCTGAAATTTGCTTATTTTTAGGGTTTTCAGCCTCAATATGCGCAAGATTTTTCAATATTATAGCCTATATAAGTGTTAAATTTAGTCTGAATAATAGAGTTTACATGGTGAACATGTTATTAAACAATATGAGCACATTACTTGCGAAAAAGAAAAATTTTTATTTATTTATTTGAATAAGAGAATAAATCTTAACTGGGGAAAATTTATTTTTCGCTAAAACAAGAAAATTCTCACTCAGTTTGTTCCCTCCCCATTCTTATTGTCCACTAGGCCTCATTATGAAGAATTTAGTGAGCCGTGACCTTGACTGCAATCAGTGACTCAGTGTGGAGCTATAGCCACTATGGTATACAGATCTAACAGTTTTGTGCTCTTTTGAAGAAATGGCTACTAGAGGATAAGTCAACTCTCCTTACTGGTTTCTGTTATATTAGTGGGTCTTAATGGTCAAGAAGCAACAAAGGAACATTTCTAATTTTGTTAAAAAGGTGTATTTTGCATAATTGGGTATTAAGCTAGGGGAGCAAGATAAATCCTGGGCCCGTATAGTGTATTCTGTGTGTTTGGAAGAACTGAGACCAATGGTTTCAAGGTAAGAAGAAATCACTTCGTTTTGTATTACCCATAATTTAGAGAGAGCATGAAAATCACAGCGATGACTGGAATTTGAATTCTTTAGTGCAAGAGTTCAATTTGAAAAATAAAAAAAAAATTCATACCCAACCAACATACGTTCGGCTATTTGACCTGCTCCTCATAAACCTAACTTGCCTCATTCCTTCTCAAAGACTTATAATAACTTTGCAACAAATGTCCATCACTGTTATGCTCTTTTCAGCTAGGTTTGATTATTTTTCTGCTTTTACTTTATGTTGAAATTTTAAAAAAAAATTCAAAATTATCTGTTTCTTTTGTATTTTTTTCAAAAACTTCAACTATATTTTGTAGGCAAGCCTTACATGATCGAAAAAAATCAATGCCATTTTTGAAATCAGAGCAAAAAAGTACATAAAGATCAGTTAACTAAATCATAAGAATTTTTAAAAAGTGTATTTTTGCAGACCTGTGTAATCTTTAGATGCTTTCCTTTTAATAAATTCAGAGATAAATTTACTGCAAAAGTGTGCATCAATTAGAAAAACAAGCAGAATTGAAAGATCCCATCTCGTGCTTTTGCTCATTAATTTTCTTAAAGCCTGATAGTATACTGCGCACATTTAGTTCAAATAGTTTACAATTTCATTTCCATTGATGCATATTTATGTTATTTATTTTTATGTAAATCTTTTAGCTATCTCTATCTCTCAAAACATTTTATTTCCTCGTAGCAGCCGTAACACGATTTGGATCAATCACGTCGATCTCGCAATGCATAAATTGAAAAGTAATATTTGCATAAGCGAATCGTTTCAAAGTACCAAATGCAAATAAATACGGAAACATCTCGTTTACTTTTCGTGCATGATTGGATTATACTTACAGCAAGGAGTTTCAAGTCTTTCAATTTGGTTTTAAGATGGGATGCTACGAAATTATTGTCCGACAAATTTTGGTCGGTAGAATATTTTGAATACTCATTAAATATACTTCGCGATTTCGAACTGGATTTGGATATTCAACGCTGTGTAAAGCTTTGTATAAGCATTGGTATAGGAAAATAAATACTAAATTGAATCTAAAATTATACACGTTAACAGGCTTTTGCTTTTGTGTAATAAGTGATTTCCCAATCAAATGCATGACGCTTGCTTCAATTTTACCAATGGAGAAGAAAAATTTGATAATAATATTCAAAATCAATTTTAGCTGCCAGTTTTATTGTGATCTCAGCTTCAATACGCGCACATTTGCCTTCAGCTTTGTATTCAACCATTTCAGACGGTATGAGCTCAAAAACAAGAGCATTGGGGATCTTTCAGAAGACAAGCTGACATATCTGACATTTATGTTCAAAGACAGTTTTGGATCCCGCCTGCTTCAAGTATTTGAAAACACGTTAAATTATCCCTGGCTCCTCTGGAGTAAAAATAAGTGATGATAAGTTAAATAAAACGCCACATTGGGTAAATCTAAAAAAGATAAATTATTTCTCAAACTTGACCACAGTTTATCGGGAAACATTTCCTATAAGTGTGCCTTTTTCATACCGCAACTGCTCAAGCTTAATTTATAAAATCATTTCTTCATATTTACAGTGCGTTTCGAAATGATAGTTCCACCAATAAAAACGAAAGTTATGCTGGTAAAAAAGGTTGTATTATGTACAAAGTACTATTTTATAAACTACATTACTTCATTCAATGTAAAATAGCTCATAAATAATTTCCAAATAATAGGAATAATGAGGAAAACTAAAATTAGATGAAACAGCTGTTTCAAAAAGATTGGTCCACTGAACCAAGCATCAAATAAATGTTGAATTAATAAGAAAATTTTCTGTTTTTTTTTCTGAATAAGCTCATAAATCCTATTTAGCATGGTTTCTACAAGTTTTTGCAAACAATTTGTCCCGGTTTTTGACCATTCGCAGGAAATAGCCTTTTTTAAGTCTGCAGTACTGTTGTATTGCCTTCCGCCTGCATACACCGCTCTTGCGAGCATACCCCACATGTTTTCTACTGGATTCAGGTCGGGGCTGCAAGGTGGCTAATCGATAATATGTACAACATTATTCAGAAACCATTCAAAAGTGGACTTTGCAGAGTGCAGAGGAGCATTGCCCGGTTGGAAGATGAAGAATGGGCCCCCGATGGGTTCTGATTGTGGAAGAAAATGTTGTTCAAACAGCTTGTTATAGCCAGCAGCATTCAAACGATTGCCTACAAATGCTATATCAGTTTTTCCTGTTCTTCTGAATCGGAACACACCATAACGGAACCACCATCAGCTTGCCTCTTCGAGAATATCTGTCTATCGTTACGCAGATCGTGCCAGTATTAATGCCAACCATCTGTACCATCCAAGTTGAATTCCTTTTTATCACTGAATTTCACACGATGCCTATATTGTTTCCAGGACATCACTTCCTGCGCGAATTTCAATCTCTCTTCTTTGTGCTTTTTAGTCAATTTCGGAGCCGCCTCCCTTTTCCCGTAAACTAAATTGCCGAACTTCTTTACCGCTCTGTGGACTGTAGATTTTGATATTGAAGGGTTTAGTTGTTTGGCCAAAGTGGATATGCTCATTATTTCCAGATTTTAGGTCCCTTACGATAGTGCTTCGTTGTCGGGGTGTCACTTTTGATGGGCGGCCAGATGATTTTCTACTGCTATAAGCATTTATAAATAGCAAAAAATTGTTTGCAACACTTTGCGGTCTGTTTAAAAGTTTACCTATTTCTCTATTCGATTTTCCAGACTGTTTAAATGCATCAATTTTCCCCTGCTCAACCAGCGAAGGACTGCAACGACAACCCGTTTTGTTTGACTACAAAGTGCTCTTCAAATCTGTTTAAATACCTCCACAGCAGCAAGCAGCAAGCATAATCCCGTAGTAAGACTAAGCAACGATACTTACGCAAATTTTTGGAAATAAACGTGGTTGGGGCAAAATTTTTGAAGGCGGAGCTATCTTTTTGAAACGGTCTAAAAATGAAAATTTGCATCAAATAAGAAGAAATGATTTATTTTTAAGAAATTTCATCAAACATAGTTATAACAATTACAGATATATAATCACTATCAAAAAAAGTGATTCTTATTCTCAATTAAGAGCCGAAAATTTGAAAAATAAGGATGGACCTATCATTTCGAGACGCACTGTACAAAAGAGTCGAAAATCAGCTAAGCAGCACATCTAAAGGTTAGCAACCATTTTTCTTTAATGTGACTTGAGTACGCATACCAGGGGTTTCAAGCTTTCCTTTTTGGAACCAAAATGTCGGATGCAGCAGTTCCCCTTCTACAGGACTTTTGACGTCATAACTGGGATGCCAATTCCTATCATGATATCGCAAGTAACGTCCGTATGGTTCATGCAAAATAGAAAAAAGGTAACTACTGTCCTTCCATGAAAACCGCGCCTAGCACTCACGAACAACTCCACTTAAAAAATAATAGATAGGTGGTGGGTGATAACTTTCCGAAGTTTTCAATTTAAAACTTGCATTTGTTATCCTTTTGACATATTCAACTAAACTATGTATTTGAAATTAGCATCGTTCAACGTTGTTTGATTCGGTTCAAAATGATTTTTATTATTCTTCCCTTTAATTTTATCTTACCTGTCACCCTTATTTTGGTAAAATCAGAGAAGACCTGACGCATGCGTAAATGAACGGAAGGTTTTACCTAAGAAGATCAGACAATAAATACAAATTCTCTTAAAATTAAAAGATGCGTAGTCCTGATTTCTTTGTATAACCTATTAAGGCTCTAGCGCCAATAAATGGAAATCAACCAAAACACAACCAACCTAATTTCCTTAACAAATGAAGGGCCATGAAGGGCCAGGGGGAAAAAAGATGAAAGTCACTTTTTCGTCATTTTTGAGATATTAGCTCTATCTAGGGGCTATGAAGGGCTAATATCATCTGGTAGACCACCAAGGGGGGGGGGAGATGAGAGTCGACCGAAATCTGCATGAAAACTCTATTAACTACAAAGGGAGTCTACGAGAAATCAAATTTTGTTCTTCGTTTTTCTCGAAATCGCTTTTTGGTCACTTTCATTTCTTTTCCCCTGGCCCTTCAAATGTTTTTTACAACATCTCCAATTTCTTTAGAGTATGCTATGATGGCTTATAACTGTGTCATTTTAACCAGAACCCATGCAGATAATGGTTTTGAAATAAATTGATCAATTCATACCGCTGTGTTACTAAAGGGGAGGAAAAGTTTATTCATAAAAACTCACACAGAGTGCGTTTTGGCACGTCAAAAGAAAAGATACTCTCAAATCGAGTTTACTGCTGCATTAAATTATCAGCTTCCCGTTTTCTAAGGCTGCAGCTAATTAAATGTGATGTGGTCATTAAAGAAAATTATCCTCATTACTATACATCTCGAAAACCAAGTTGAGTGAAAACAAATTTAGGATGCTATTTTCGGAGACCCTAAACGATTCTTCTAAAGTTGCGTTTTCAATTAAAATAATTGCAGTGTGGAATGATTGAAGAAAGTTCGAATCGTGCAATCAGAAGATTTCATTAGGTTGTGTTCCTGATACTTAACCCATTAATGCCTGACATTTTATTTTTCAACGATACTTTGTGTACTGGTTACAAATAGTGTTTAATGGACAGGAAAAATAGTTAAAAAATTATCATGTAAAAAATAATTTTTTTATTTGAGAAAGAAAAATCGTCCCTAAAAAGGGACGCTAGGCACCAGAGGGTACATACTTTTTTACCAAAATTTTTTTTCTGCCTACGATGTAATATTGAAAATGACAATTTATAAGAAGAAATAAAAGCAGCAATTAACATAAACTGGGAAGTAGATTCAGAGAACAAGGAAATATTGGTGTTGTTGAGTATGAAAGTCAGCAAAACATTTGTTCTGCAAACCTACGTATTGCATTTGCTGCATTCCGATAAGGTCTTTTACTTCAAGGGGCACATCTTACCTGAG
Organism: Uloborus plumipes; assembly: GCA_038373865.1. Lineage (NCBI taxonomy): Eukaryota > Metazoa > Arthropoda > Arachnida > Araneae > Uloboridae > Uloborus > Uloborus plumipes. The sequence continues at coordinate 40,451 of JAXGGA010008201.1, forward strand.
TCTTATTTAAAACAATATAACAACTAGCCCCATAATACCTAACTCAGCTCTCTTGAGCTCAATGCATGTTGTACAGCGGCTTTTAAAATAAAAATGAAGAGCGGCTACCACCATTTTTTAGAGTGGATCGAAAACCGGTAGTTCCCGATATTTGATGCATGGGATCTTTTTTCCCTATGCAACGTTTGTATTGAGCAACCATATATATTTGGTTCATCAATTTAAATTACTTTCTTTTCGCTGTTGGACAATCGCTTAGCCTTTACAATAGGATAAACTCCATGAAGATTCAATGCAATAGTTATGACATTGCTATTATTCCACCGAACCAACGTAATATTATTTTACCTGTCATCGACATTTATTCAAAACTTCCTCTCTTTTCTTTTTTGAACAACGTAACTTCAGTTCATGAGCGTTTTTTAATCCGATTCTTGCACAAAACCTTGCTGAGACAAATAATCACGTAGGAGCGCAAGAGAAGTAAATAAATTCTCACAGTAGAGATTAAAATTGGCATGCTCAGGGAATTCTGAAATTAAATCTGCAACCCCCCCCCCCCTCCTTTCCCAAACAACAGACACATATGCAATCCTTGAATTCTTCATTAAGGTGAAATGCTAAGCTTCTGAAACAGCTTAGGGCTTCTTCCCCCCAACAGTCAGACTAAACAATAATAAACACCTAAATGCATAATGGAAAAGTAATGAAATATAAGGAATAATTAGTGTTTTAAAGAATTACATTTTTGAAAAAGCTTTCTTTCAAAATTTACCTTGAGTATATTTTGTAATTAAAAAAAAGAAGAGAAAATATTTAAAAACATTGTATAATTAAGTTTATATATATTAATTAATTTAATTTAATTAGATTTTTAAAATAAAATAAGTTTTAAAAATGACAATTATTATCTGTTTTTCAGTCTAAAAAACATTTACTAACTTCTTTGATATAAATTATAGATTCTAAGCAAGAAATCAGCAACGGTTAAACAATGCAGCCTTTGGTGCCTAGCGTCCCTTTTTAGGGACGTTCTTAAATTGCTATAAAATCCTAAAAAAATTTAAAATTTACAAAATTGCAAAAAACGGTAAACTAACACATCGATCAAAGTAGCACATATATCAAACACAGATAAATTTACTTGTTAATAACTTTAAAACTTAGCTTTTTGTTCGTGAGATTGCGAACGATGTAATTTTTGATAAAGATCATAATCAAATGGCTACAGATCACACTTTACAACGGTTATGTGCTGCAATATGTTAATACAGAATTGAAGCAATACCAAAGTAATAATTGAACACAATTATTTGGTTGAAATGCTCATTTTTGGAAAATTCAGACACACTTTTCGAACCGTCCCTAAAAAGGGACGCTAGGCATTAATGGGTTAACTTGGCTAATGTGGAGAAAGAGTACGTGTCTATTTTTACAACTAAAAATTGCTGGGAGATGTATCAATCCTCGACATAGAAGAGGTACAGTCATAGGGGAAAAAAACGAAACTCTCAATAGTTCGGCTGCTTTACTTGCTAAGAACAAATGAAAGGTGTCATCTGACATAGATTGAAGAGTTCTTTAAAACTATGTAGGATTATAAGGGGCCATATACAAAGAGAAATGAACACAAAGTATGAAATTTCAAATAACCATTAGAACAAAAGATATGAACGAAAAACGATTTAGGAACCACCAATGCTATTTTCTAGGTACGGGTTAATAATGACAATAACAAAAAACGGGCAGCGTCCATAATATTTTATAGTTTATTTTATGGAGCATTTACTTGAGAAAATTAGATGAAGTTTCGTAATGGAAACATCACCTTGTTTCTGAAGTACATATACACCAAAAGGAATGAAATAAAAATAGCTTTGAAAACAAAAAGAAAATACTTCAGAATTTAAATCGTCTAATAATTTCTCTAAAAAGTAAAAAATAATTTTGTCCCTTGAACACCATCGATACTACTTTTAAACATAAGTTTTGAAGTCGGCCTCAAAACGATAGGTAAAATGATGTGTAACCATATTTTGCCAACAATTTTCAGAGATACCATTGAAAATGAAACAACAGAATATTTGTACCATTATACAGGGTGTCCACTCCAATCGTGGACCAATAGCTAATTTCTAAACCGTTAGAGATAAGCATATAGTTTATTTAGGAAAAAATCTCCAAATTACGAAAGGAATTTTGGGTCTATTCAATGTTTTTCAAAAAATCAAATTTTGAAAGAGTTACGAAATTTAAATTTTTATACAGCCCCCCAGTCCTATCAATCATATTTAGTAAAACATTCTTGACACTGTAACGTTTAAAACTAAAAAAAAATCACTCTTCTACGACAAAAATTGACCGAGTTATGACGTTTTGAAAAATCAAGATTTTGAATGATTTTGCATACGGTCCCTTCAGCGATCTTTCGATGACGTCATGAAATAATGCAAAATCTTGATTTTTCAAAACGTCATAACTCGGTCAATTTTTTTGGTAGAACAGTGATTTTTTTTTAGTTTTAAACGTTATAGTGTCAAGAATGTTTTACTAAATATGATTGATAGGACTGGGGGGCTGTATAAAAATTTAAATTTCGTAACTCTTTCAAAATTTGATTTTTTGAAAAACATTGAATAGACCCAAAATTCCTTTCGTAATTTGGAGATTTTTTCCCAAATGAACTATATGCTTATCTCTAACGGTTTAGAAATTAGCTATTGGTCCACGATAGGAGTGGACACCCTGTATATATGTGGTTAGCATTGTGATGTATGCAAATGCGATTTAAGAACCTGAATCCATTAAAGTTTATACTTGTAATTGAATTGTAGTTACGTTACGTTTTGGCGCCGACTTCAAAGCTTATGATTAAAATGTCGATGGTGTTCACGGAATAAAATTATTTTTATTTTTTAGAGCAATTGCTAACTGAATTGTTGAAGTCGCTTCCATTTTTTCTTCAAAAATGTTTTATTAATAATACAACTTTTCTCATAATGTCCTTAACAAATACGTTAACATGAAAATGAATCCATATTAACTCTTCACATGCGTGCCCATTTTCAGAAGAAAAAAAAATTACTATATTCATAAAAGAACATCCTTTTATACTCGTTATTTACAGGTTTAGGAAGCATTAGTTGAGTTCAAAACACATTTACTAGTCTAATAACAAACGCAGTAGAGTATCAGTTATCTCTCTCATCCACGTTATTAATCGCATCTATTAAGACTTGTTACATTGGACATTTTGACACTTTCCTTAGCTCGTTATCTACTGATATTAGGGTCCAATATATGCCAAATTGTACATAACGTAATTTAGCCCTCATAATAAGATGCGAGCACAGTCTCCCTTATCGCCTTAATGGTTTCATCTAATTTTAATGAGAATACAGGCAATACAAATGTTATCATGATGAAATATTTGATTAACAGTTATGCTAAACTAACTGGGGAAACTTAGCAATGATATCATGGTGCGTTAAAACTGGTGTAAAATCCCAAATCTGTATCAAATCGTAGTAATAGAAAAAAATATGAGATTAAGCTCTATAAGGAATATTATATTTAGCCAATTCTATGAATGAATATTGAAAAAAAAAGGCTAGACTTATTCTCGTCCCCATCGTATTCTGAAAAATCAAAAGAAATTCAAGACCGGTCAAGTGAGAACAATAAGCAACCGCCCCAATTGCTCAAACCAGGGGGGGGGGGGGACACTAGAAATTATGTATGTTAATTATACACAGGGAAGCAATAACTATACTGTTTTTCTTACAAATTATGCAAAGATTTTAATTTCAGGAAAACATTTTGCGTTTTTAACATTTTATATTTTTATAATAAAAAAATACAATTTTTATTTTTCTCTGACTGTTGTAGAAAAGGACGATATCGAAAGTGGGTCGTCTACGAATTCTGTTACGTTTTGAGGGGGAGGAGGGATTAGTGAATTTGTGACAGTTTGAAAAAGAGGAGGGAGGGGGCACCACACAGTGTGACATTAAGCATTTTTCATAACAATGTGTTCTTGAAAAGCAGCGTGACATATGACAGGGGAAGGGGGTTAGGTGAAATGTGACGATTTGGGACATAGTGGGAGGGGGGCTCAAAAATGTTGAAAGAAAATTTGACATAATTGATGCGCAGCCTGTTTATGCAAATTATAACTTTAACACTGCAACCGTCTCTATGCGGCTTAGGTTTATAATCATGACCTATAAGGGTTGTAAGGGTTTGTCATTTGTAATGCTCTTTTTCAGCTAGAGTCTCTAATAAAGGTGTTTGTTTCACTTAAAATGCGCTATGTGAATTTTTCCTATGCTATCGACGTAGACATTTTTTGCCAAACACAGCCCAAAGACGGATATTTTCACCGTAGTCCCGAAAAAGTGAAACTTTACCTGATGTAATTCTATATGTATTTAAAATTGAAAGTAAATTTGAGAAAATGTACCTCCGGTCATTTATCATTTTAAGTGGCATTTAACGGAGTTCTATACGTTCTCTTCCTAACTTCAATTTCCCTTAATTGCTTTGGGAAATATATTTCACCATAAGTAATTTAGGCAGCATTTCATTAGGACAATAACGGTCTAACAGAAAATCACTTTCTAACCAGTTCTTGACTAGTTAATTTGACAGAATAATATCTCGCACAGATCACTTTAATGGAGCAATTAATAGTTTAAATCAGATTAAACTACTTTAAAAAACTTAAAAGTGTAAAAAAAAACATAAAACGAATAGTATCAGTATTTAGCACAGCCGAAATAATTCATGTTCAGAGGAATGTGAAATTATTCAAATGATCGGAAATTACTAGTCTTTTAGGTTGGATCAATACGTTAATTATAAAACGTTAAAAACTATCAGGAATTAAATGCATACTTATTTAATATCAAAACAAACACATGTCTAGCTGGTATAAAAGTTTTTTCCCACAAATCTCAATGCCTATACATCTATTTAAATTGCGTATTAATTTAATAATACGTTTTAACGTAAGCCTAACTAATGCTGGTTAATTAAAAGTATGAGAGATATTTTAAGTATTATTGATAACTATTTGTATTGTTATAAGCTGAGACTTACATTGCAGCTTATTCTAATTCTTTAAATTAGTTCACTTGTAACACTTATTTACGGATAATTATATAGAATAGAGGCATTTTTGCGAAACAAAACTAACATAAGCAAAACTTGTATTCGTAAAATTAATTTAGGTACTGCGGTACTTATTTACTGATTTAGTGATAATTATATAGTGCTTAACCCATTTATGCCCAGTAGCCTAAAAACGGGACGCTTCTTAGTTACTGCATAAAAAAAACCTGTAATGGGTATATTCCTTTTACTAAAGCTGTTTTTCACAAGCTAAATAGTCCTTCTTGAGAAAACCAGTTAGAGCCACTATTTGGACGTCAGAGTTTATTTATTGACAGCTATTTTCAGACAAATCAGTCAAGCAACGATCCAGCATGGGTAGCAACAGAAAGTAATTTTTCTGTGAACTTATTTTCCATAAAATTAAACTATTTTAAAATGATTTGCTTAAAATTGATCAGAGATGCCTTCTGTAATGTTACTTTGCAAAAGTAAAGTCAAGTAAGGTCGTATTTTTCTCACATATTGGCAAAATATCCCTTAAACAGGAGGTTAAATAACTTCATAAATATGGCAACGGCGAACTATTTTAAGCCTAAAATGTATGTAAACTATTCCAAGTAAGAGTTTTAACCAGATAAAAATTGAAAAAAATTGTTAAAAAAAAAGCTCGGGCACAAATGGGTTAAAAGCAGCGGCGAATTTACCATGTTGCAACTGCCATAATTGCAAGGGATCCCAGGCAGCACAAAAAACGTTTTAACGTTTTATAAACGTTTTTAATCCGTTGTCACAACGTTAATAACCATTTTACAACCTTTAAAAAAACGAAGTGCGCTACTTGGAATCCTTACGATCATAGGAGCCCAAAGAGATTCAAAATTGCATATGATAAATGTTTAACATTGTTTCGTGATGGGTGAAGAAACCCCCCTCACACAGAAATGCGTTGTGCAAACCCCAAAACTTGTTAATCCTCTTCTGCAAAAAAGATGAGAAATACGGCAAAACATTTTATCCAACAATTGAATCGGTGATTGCATAAACAACGTAAGTCAAGAACTTCAAATTGTTCAAGACAGAGAAAAAAACGTCTTAATTCTAGCATTGTTTCTACGGTCAACGTTTAAAAACTAATAAAGGGGCGTGGAACCCAAAGTGTCGTGGTCCAAACCCAAACGTTTAAAAAACTGATAAGGGAACTAATTTTGTCATTTGTAATGCTCTTTTTCAGCTAGAGTCTCCAATAAAGGTGTTTGTTTCACTTAAAATGAGCTATGTGATTTTTTCCTATGCTATCGACGTAGGCATTTTTGGCCAAACACAGCCCAAAGACGGATATTATCACCGTAATTCCGAAAATGTGAAACTTTACCTGATGTAATTCTATATGTATTTAAAATTAAAAGTAAATTTGAGAAAATGTACCAAATAACAGGCCCCCGTATCTTTTTTGAATTAGTAACCTGACTGACGTGATTTTTGACCTCAACACGCACCTTGCCTCCCACAGCTTGTTTCCACAAAAAAACGAATTTTTGCATTTTTGTGACTGATGTTGCTTTTGCACACACGCCGATTCAATTAGACTAGGTAAAGGCATAGGTTATACTGTTGTTTTTACAATATAACAGCTAATTTTGTTATAATAAACTGTAAAATCGCTAATTTTACATTAAAAAAACTATAAAATTCCTAATTTTAGTTTATTACTGTGCATTTTGCAGTTTTAAAATGGAACCTCTGTTTCCAATATTACGAGTATACTGCAAAAACAAGATTTTCTTTTATTTTTTCCAGCGTAGGAAACGACATTTTAATAGATTAACAGTAGAATAAACTGTTTAGACGTGGTCATTGAAGCAGTGGTAACTACGGCATATTATTAAATGTCATTTCAGCGTGTATAAGTAGTATATAGTAAGTGATATATATGAAGATTCTAACCTGTATTTGCTACAATGGAGAAAACATGACGGCGAATGGTACACATAAGGGTAGCTCAGGCAACGTTAAGTTCGTTATATACACCCAGATCAAACATCCACAGTATAATATTATTAGTTCCACGTATCATTTCACTTGAAGTACTACATGATGGAGGTGTATTATGGAAGGGTTTAGATACGCAGTGTAAGCTCAAATATTTGGAGTGGTTTTGATAAGTGTATGTGAGATATGCATAAGGGTCAGGCAAATTAAGTGAACAATTGCGTAATGAAGCCTTACTTGTTTAAATGAAGTGTTGTTGATTAAGTTTATGATTGGTGTTCTGCAAAACTGATTTTTTAATTTCTGAACGGTGTGGAAAATAATAAATTCTTGCAATTCTTGAACAGATAAGAATGGCAGCAAATTATTTTGTCGATGTAATTTTGAAAACTGTATTACATGTTAAATTGCTTACACAAAATATAAACTTTGTTCACGAAAACGCGTTTTGTCTGAAGTAGATTATGCACGCCCACTTACAGGAACTGACTCGTCAGTCAACATTTGTATTCTAAAAGTATGCTTAGTATGTGTCTGCTGAAAAGGGGTTAGGCTTATCATTAGCCGTACTACCATCCTGGTGCATTATAAAAGGAGCATTGAGTAAGGTTTGCCATCTTATTCACTGGATATGAATGCATGCGATTTCTTTCTGGTCACATCAAATACATAGTGTGCAAGAAGAAGCCGACAGACTTCAGTAGCAACAACAAATACATTTCTGACTCATTTTCAAAAATAGAAAAGCCCCGCACAAGTAACTGACTACAGTTAACACTCGTTACATCGGGTCTTGTTTTATCTCTCATTCGGATATATCGAGCTTTTCTTTGTCTCTCAAAGTATTTAATATATTACATGTTCATGCAAAAAAAAAATGCTTCTTTACATTTGACATCCACATCCATGGGAAAAAAATATTTATTTCTCAGCAAAGTATATGTTTATTTTTTAAACAATAACTAGACCTGGTATGTATTCTTTAGATTTGAATTTTTTGCCGTTCAAGCCGAAACTTTTGTTGAGTATTCCACCATAAAGCAATGAAAATATTTAAAATTATCTTTTGTATTAAAATTATTTTATTTTATATTTTAAAAGAAAAAACGGTTTAAAAAAGTTCTTGTTTTTGTTTAAAAAAAATCTTCCTAGTATCATTACGAACTAATCGTTTTGAAATTGCACATTAGAGTGGGAAGAAAATGACTTTTTTTTTTTTTTTTTTCAATTTTGATGATAGGTAGTGCGGAAAAAGTGCCATTGGGGAAGCAAAGTGCAGAAAAATTTTAAATTTTGTGGTCAATTTCTTGATTTGCCGCAAATGCGTTAAAGTATGAAAGTTATTAAAAAAAATATCACCTAACATCTGAAAATGCATTATATATGACAAACAATGTAGTTATTTCAGATAAGTACGGCAGAAACAGCATTTACACGTTTTGACAAAATTCAATTTAAAACGTAGAAAAAAACAGGTAACTGCCAAATCTTCTAGGCATTTGTGGAAAAGGAAGAAATTATACCACAGACCCTAATTTTTTAATGAAATTTCTGGGCCCGTAATAGAGCCTTTTCTGCCCTACCCGTTATTGAAAATAGAAAAGAAAAACAATTAATAATTGCTCAAAATCTAGAAAAACAGCATTTTTTCCAAACTTCAACGCAATTGCTGCAGATCAAGAAATTGACCATAAAATTCAACTTTTTTGCTACCCCAATGGCACTTTTTCCATATTACACATCATCGGAAAAAAAAGTCATTTTCGGCCCACCCTAGTCATTAGTTCGTACGTTATTGAACAGTTACTATTCCTGACCTCGGTTGTATCGCGCTTTTTTTTTTTTTTTCTTTTGTCCCCGGACGACAACAAAACGATATCAGGATGTATTATTGTAATTTGTGACTAGGTTGCATTATTGTATCGCCTCTGAAGGTTCTCACTTTTAAAAAATTATGCATTCATTTCCTTTTAGATGCTGTTTTCAGTAAAAGAAAAACAAAAAAACTGCTGCGCAGCATCACGGTTCTTGCGTTCTTTCGTGATGTAGTTTAATCAAAACTCAGAGTGTAATAACTTACTATTGTTTTACATTGCGTTTGGCTACAATTAAAAGACAACCGTGAAATGAGAGCATTATGACAACCCAAGAAATAGCCTTTAAAAATCTAAAATCATCCAAAAAGGATACGTAAATAAAACTATTACCTGTAAAGATTCAAATTATTCTTTCTATAGTGATTGATAAATGGCGCTATACTATTTCAAAATTCAGGGTATATTCTGCCAACTATCTTAATTTTTAATAACGATAATGTAGTAGTTAACTTTTAACAGCACCAAATGTAATGAAGGACTTGGGGTGAGAAATGTAGTAATGGTATCAAAATGTAGTAGTGGTTATTTAACCGAAAGTACAGGTTGATTGAGGCACTAAAGAATCCAAATGTTCAACACATCATTTGTTTATTTTCATTCTTGATATAATATCCTCAAGACACAGATATAAGGAGAAATTCAATTTGACATTATTTGCAAATCCCAATCGATGCATTGTCATATCAAAACCTAATTAAGATTAGAGATATCAATACAATGATGGTAGATATTTCGATTAATTATTATCCATGCGTCGTATATGTGGGCTGTGGCCGCAATAACCCCAGGACAGAAAGTCCAAGTAAGTAGGAGAGCATCTGGATTCATCTTGGCCGAGAATAATAATATTGAAGCTGTATCCACTTACCCACCATGGGGAATAACTTCCGGATGTCGACGGGAGGAATTAATATGAGGATTATCAGTGCATATCGCGCTCCAAAACAGGCCGCATCCAGCGGGACGTTACAATCCGGCGAAGGCCTGTACGGCCAGCAGTCCACGCATACATGCTGCAACAGGAAGTATCAGAATAATAATGCCACGATTGGCGAGAAAACATGACTTAAATACAGTAACCGGCAAACATACGCAGGCTCCACAATGTAAAAAACACAACCGGGTTTGCAAGGAGCAAAACTAAATCCCAGTTTGAGAAAGAAGCCAACGCGTCGCCAAATGACGAGGCGCGCCAAATGCTTGATCGAATGGATTAAGAAATATGTCAAAGACAAAGGAAATTTAATGAAAAGATGTCCGAGGAAGACGAAAACATTACTCACATATAGCGACACATAAAATATGTTCTTGGCATTAATTCCGAGACATAAATCATACCATAACGCTATTAAAACGATAGAAATAACATATCAGGCACGACGTGGAATATGATACAAAATTGATTCGAAATGACACATAAATACATTTACATGGGAAATGAATTGATTAGAATAATGCCCGATGTGATTTTACACAAATAACCTACAAAACATAACATATAAGACATTTAAAACATATGAAATATTGAAAAAAACATACCACCACGTGTACCGAATGGGGTGACGCTATGAGTAATTCAGACATTTTAGTAAACTTCCTGGACACGGAAACACACAAAATACATACTAGAATGTAGCCAAGAAAGTAAGGAATTCGAAATGAAATAAAAAAGTATTTAAAATAGAATGGAACGTATTCAAAACTTACCAAAACTGTCGGCAAGGCAGCGAAAAAGTAAGCCACCGCGAGTGTTGCCAATCCGAGTCGCGGAGGGTGAAAGTTTGGAAGAACCAAATACGGGAGAGTGAAAAAGGTGGAGTACGTATGTCTGCAACAATGGAGAGAAGGACAGCGTCAACCAGACCAGGAAATGACGTAAGGGGAGGTATATTGGAGCAACAACGTAACACCGTTGTATAGCGATACAACATTCTCCCCCACAGCCAGGCAAATTTTGGAGTAAAACGACAAAATTTGACACAAGTGGCACCGAACCAGAATTAAGTCATGTGATCAAACAACAAAACTTTTTTTTTTTTTTTCAAGCGACAAAGTATGTAGGACGAAAGCTCACCACAAATCAGTATGGCATAACAAATCAAGACAATGGACAGAAAGAAAAGCCCAAAAACATACCTGTGACCACATATGTACATGCCCATGACGCCGTAAGATTACATATATTATGCTGAATACCAGAACACATAGTGGATACAAAAAATTTGTTCTTGACTTCTATAAAATATACAATATTGAGTAAACACAAAATATACTATCTATATACAAACTGACACAAAATCAGCACTACCCAATTCAAGTAACCAATATGTAATTGTATGTTAAGTACAGGCTTGATTAAAATATGATTTCAACGTAATGAAGTAGAAGAAAAAGAATTTATGTTAATATCCCCTTTTTTTTTTGAAAGTCCATATGGACGAGTTAACATATAACAGTAAAATTTTGCAAAATACAATTTCAAGCAGAAATTCAATTTCGGCATAGCAAAATTCATTTATCATTTTCGAGGATCAAACATCATGAGATAAAAATTACTCAACTTTTCAAAGTTTTCAAAATAGAATTGTGTATCAACAAACAAACTTGGAGATCAATTTATATTCAAAACTCATTGTATTACATTGTTTTTTTTTTTATAGTGTTTCTTACATGCATAAGATTTCATTGACATATAACCCATTATTCTTAATTTTCAGGCGCAACAACTTTTATCAAGCTAATCTGCTACTATTAATAATGCAGAACATTAAAATTTTACATTACCAATTAGTAAGATATCCAGCAAAGTACCAATTTAAATGATCAGTGCACCAATCATAAATTTCATACGTGTAGATATAATCTTAATACATGCTTACTTTATCTGGAGTATCACAGACTTCCTGAAACAGAACAAGACATTACATGCAACATGTGTACAAGAGACAGACCTAAGCCATCATTTGATTATGCATTATTTCACTAGATATTACTTAAATTTCATTTTTGATCTCAATTCAACATTATCATTCAACTTTCATTTCATATACATAACAAATTTCACTTCAAGATTTTCTCTTTGATACACCCATTTATCTCATTTTGTTTTCAATGACATTCTTTCATTCGATTAATTTTCGTTAAATGAGAGCTTATGTAATCTGATTTCATTCACACACTTCATCCAATTTTATATTTTCAATCACAAAGAATTCTTTTGACAAAATCAATACAATTTTTTTTTTTTTTTTAAACGTGAAATTCATTAACAATTTCCTTTAGATTTGACATTTTCGGGAGAGATGTTTAAGTGGAGACATATAGTGAGTCATCATCATGCACTGATTAACAATTCTACTAGAGCACCAACTTAAGTGATGTAAAATTCAGATAATAAGTATACAACTTTTCTTTGACAATTTGAGACGTTAATATCAGATCATGAAACAAAGACAAGATAATTGCTTAACAAATATTGGTGAAAAGTTCATATAATGATGGAATTAGTCATAACTGTCTTCTTTATCACAGCCGAAAATTTTACAAGTCATCTGAAAAGCAAATATTAGAAGGATTTGGTGTGACAGACCAAAGTTAAAATTTTAAAGTCAAGATACCAAATTTAACAATAAATTGACATGATTATTGAGACAAGATAGGACTTAATATACTGTGCAGTAACAAGACATGACCACGTAAGTTACTTCTGAATCACAAATGTGACCTATAAAACACATATAACGATATATCTGACTGTAAGATGGCAAGAGAAAGGCATAAATCATACAACACAGTGAAAAACAAACAACAAAATTGAGTCTGTCACCCAAAGAAAAATGAAAGGATACTTAGTTATTTCCGTCATCATCAGGAACAGGGGACGTCGAAGCATTCCTATCACAGACGACATCATGGAACAACATGGACGACCAGCATCTAAGCGTCCATAACATACAGCAACAAGATGAGGGCCCTTCAATCCTGGAGGTGATATGGCAAGCTCCGGAATCCCATGGACATGACGAGAAAGGAAAATATGCAGTATCAGAAGAGCAAAAATTAACTTCTAGATCGTAGATTATAAGTGTGAGTAGATGGCATATTTTGAGAGGAACCAGAGATGTTTTGATGTGTAGCATCATCTGCCTTGAGATAAGAAAAACGAGGAGGTGATTTATGCAATCGGTTAATGTGAATGAGCAACAAACGTGACATCGGATCTTCAAGACGTTGAATGTAAACAGTCACTTTGGAGTTAATTTTCTTTACTATGTACGGACCAGTAAACTTTTTCTTGAACTTGAGGTCGTACATAAGATAAACAATGTCATTTACCTCAAAGCTTCTTAATTTCGGATTTTTCTGTGCATTATTTTGACGAATTTTGGTTTCTTGTAAATTATGGTAGACTTGAGCATAAACTTTTTCCAAATCATGTGCAATTTTAGACAAAGTAGTAGAAGAAAAATGAGGTAAAATGACTTGATCCTGTATTGTGTCAAAAAAAGTAGACATAGGTCTTCCGAAGTGTACGAGGTTAGGTGAAAATTTCGTAGATGTGTGTAAGCAATTATTATAAAGATTTTTATGAATATGTACAGCATATTCGAATGAATGACCATGCTCCATTAGTGCAGAAATTGATGTTTTTATCGAGTTGTTGACTCTTTCAGAAATTGCATTTGCCGATGCATGCTGAGGAGAAATGAAGGTTTGGTATATTCCCAGCTTCTCATTAAATGACTGGACAGCATTAGCAATGAATTGACGACCATTATCAGTTAGGATAACTTGTGGTCTACCGAAAGTAGATATGTATAAGAAAATTTTGTCGAGTATGGCTTTTTCAGATATAGAAGATAAAGTGTACAATTCCAAATGACGGGAAAAATGATCAATAACTGTGAGTATATACATTCCATTGGAAAAAGGACCAACAAGATCACAGGATATAACTTGTCCTGGATATTTACACACTTCTGCTTGTTGATGAGGGGCTTGTTTAATGACATGATGTTTATGGATGTTACAGGTGTTACAACTAGCAACATAGTTAGCTGCATCTTTATACATGCCATTCCAGAAATATTTTCGTTGAAGAGCCTGATACGTTTTATTAAATCCCAAGTGAGAAATGTGGGCAATTTTCAAAATTTTAGGCTTTAGAGAAGTTGGAACAATAATTTTAAAATTTTCTGACCCTTCATCTGTATTCTCTGGGTATACGTAATATAATAACATGGATTCAGGATGGATAGCATAACATGGTTTGACATTAATCTTATTCATTATGTCATTATAAATTTTTGCAATATTTGGATCTTCCAACTGATGTTTTAAGAATGTGGCGTTCGAGACTTCATTTTCAGGATCACCATGAGATTCATTAGGTAAAAGAGCACAAATTTTATGAAATACATTATCTTCATTATTTTGATCAACATTTTGACAAGAAAAGGAAGTTTCCACATTATTCTGATTTTGGGAGACATGAATATCATTACCATCATTTGCTTGAGTCGAATTTTGTACATTGTGGCATGTGTCATTCTCAAGAATTTGATTTTGACGAGATGTGTCAGGACTTACATTATTCGGTACATACATGTGAATATCAAAATTATTAACATCCTTATGCAATACATCATTATGAATTACATTATGTTGCGTGTGAGAAAAAAGACCTGATGGTTCACATGAAAAAAGATTTTGATTTTCCAGATGATTCAAATTATGTTGTGTGTGGTCAATATCGAGAGACGAAGACAAATTTGGGCAAGCGTTGACATCGTTTAAAATTTCTATTCCGTTATGCAAAGATTGCATATTTCTTTCATTAAATGGGATACGAGAAAACATGTCGGCAAGTAAATTTTGAGATCCACTTATGGGTTTGAAATCAAATTGATATTGTGACAGTAACAATAACCATCTAGTTACAATATCAGCTGGATTAGAAATTTTCTTGTAATGTTTCAAAGACCTGGCATCACTTATAATAGTGAATTTTCTACCATACAAGAAATATTTGAATGCTTGAATTCCCTTCACAATGGCGAACAGTTCCAACTTTATAGCAGGGTAACGAGCTTCGGAATTAGATAAAGATTTAGAAAAGAATGAGATAGGAAGTAGATTATCGTTCCTTTTTTGCATTAGAATTGCCGAGACAGCAGTCTTTGATGCATCAGTGTTGAGATAAAAAGGTTGGTTGAAGTCAGGAGTTATCAAGAAGGGTTTTGATAAAAAGACATTTTGAAGTTTTTCGAAACTATCCTGGAGAGACTGAGTCCAAACGAATTTAGTTTTAGGAGAGGTAAGCACATTAAGTTCATGAGTAAGTTCTGCATATCTTGGAATTAAAGTTCTGTAGAAGTTACAAACGCCTAAGAATCTTTTAACTTGTTTTTTGGTCTTGGGAGTCGGAAAATTCGTTATTTTTGCAATATTAGAAGAGATGGGCTGAACAAAGTTTTGAGAGATATTGAAACCAAGATAGTTGATATTTTCTTGATGGAAAGTGCATTTAGCAGCACTAAGTGTCACATTATGCTTTTTCAGAACAGCAAACAATTTGGACAGCTTTTCTTGTGTCTCTTGGAAAGAGCGAGATGGAATTAGAATGTCATCTTGGTATGCAATAATATCTTGGACACCAGACTCAGAAATCAAGATTTCAACAAAATTCTGGAAATAAGCCGAGGAATTGAGTAAACCGAAAGGAAGTCTTTGATAAAGATAGACGCCAAACGGTGTGGTAGCAGCAATTTTTTCATGATACTCGGGAGGTAAAACAATTTGATGGTAAGCTTGATGTAGATCTAACGTTGTAAAATATTTGAATTCAGCCAAAGATGAAATAATATCTTGAATTTTAGGGATCGGGTACGATGTAAGAGTTAAAATAGAATTGATAATACGAAGATCCAGCGCCATACGGTATTTTTGTTGACTGGAAGAATCAGATTTTTTCTTTACAAGGATTATTGGGGATGCCCACGAACTTATTCCTTTACGGAGAATATTTGCTTCTACCATCTCGTCTAGTTGTCGTTTAGCTTCAGGAAGAAGAGCCTGAGGAATAGGATATGGGAGTTGTTTGGTTGGAAAATTGTGAATGAAATCCAACTTTGGAACAATTGCATCTGATTCGCCAATTGCGGCAAGAGACTTACTGAATACTTCAAAATTTTGCGAGAGAATATTTGATAATTGCTGTTGTTCAGAAGAGGACAAATGGTCTATCTTAAAATCTTTTAGATCGAATTCTCGTTTTCTCAAATTAATGATATTAGATGACGCTTGAATGAAATTAACAAATTCGTGTGATTGAGGTAAATGATTTTCACAAATTGTATCAATATTCTCAATAGTGCCAATATTCGAATTTTTGTTAATATGCACTTTCTTGTTTGATGAATTTTTTACATAAACATAAAAATTTTGATTGGAATTTGCCAACAATTTTCTATCAATAATTGTATCATGTGACACCACAGGAGAAACAAGAGATGGAGAAAATAATATTTCATCGTGTAACTCGGGTTCATTTTTGATATCGTGACCAACCAATAAATATGTTTCTTGTCCAGGGTCTAGTATTAATTTTGTCTTAGCCTTGACAATAATAGAATTATGATCTTTGCTTTCGTCTACATTTTTGTCAACAGGATTTGGATTGTTTTGAATGACATTATTTACAGGTTGCACAGACGCCATTTCTGGATATCCATTGTCGAGTTGAAAAAGAGGAATAACCTTGTCCTTAATTTTTACAGTGTTATCTGCAGGACATAATTGAGTTGCAAATTTTTTCTGGAAATCATATCCGAGTATTCCAAGACAATGATAATTTTGAGGGAATTCAATTAAATACAACATATGCTTGAAAGACAAATTTTGAATTTTGAAAGAAACTTGTACACACCCTTTAAATTGTATTTTAGAATTAATTGTAGATATCTGGACATTTCGAGCAACGAATTTGTATTTAATCTTATCTTTCAAAGAATAGAAGACTTTCTCACTTAGTAAACTAAGAGTTGAACCACAATCATAAAGAAAAACAAAGTCAGAGTTAGCCATGGTAACAATGATATAAGGTAATTGCACATGATCAGAGCTCACAGAACAGATTAACTCGTGACTTTGAATGTCAGACTGTGTCTGTGAATTTTCAGGAAGATCAGGGTCGTCAGAATCAATTGTAACAATAGGAGAGTCAGAGTTCTTGTTAGGAACAAAAATTTTTGCAGAAGGACGAAGAGGGAAGGACGAGCTCTCTGCACAGATCGCCCTGCTACTTAGTTTTCCGAAACATTTTGCTGAGAAGAAGGCAGACGGAAACCAATGGGTTCAAAATTTGCATTTCTAGAGTCCAGATGTTGACCATACGAGTTAAAAGACTTCGATTGATAAGGAGACAAACGAGGATTAAACTGACGATATCTTGTGTTGTTATTACGATAAGAATCATGACGAAAATGATTTTGCCCATTTCGTTTAAAACACTGCTTAAAATGATGGGTGTGAGACTTGCAAAATGAACAATATTTATAATTAGATCTGTCAACATATCGACCTCTATATGGATATCTCCTATTATTAGATTGAGAATTGCCATATGGTTGCTTTCGAATATTTAGAAAATTAGACTGATTAGAATGATACTGAGTATTACTCTGATGATTTGTATCAGGACCAGACATATGCATATGATGCATAGAATGTTGAGATGAACAGCAACAATTTGCAGAATTTTGATTAGAGGATTGACAGTCTATATTTGTTTTGGGCACACAAGAATTATGCTGCGTGTGAAAAGAATTTTGTGGCAGAGAA